>RJWT010017401.1:0-19361 GCA_004365215.1 Cuniculus paca | reverse complement strand
TTCACTTCTTCTGGGAATATGCCCAGAAGCAGAATAGCTGGGTCAAATGGGACTTCCAATCCGAGCTTTTTGAGGAACCTCCAGACTGATTTCCAGAGTGGCTGCACCAGTCTACACTCCCACCAACAGTGGAGAAGGCATCGTCTCCCTAGTGTAAAAAACTGGAAGACTCAATAAGATACAAAATCCCTGATAAATATGGGGGAAAGGTTCTGAAGTCCAGTAATGCTTTTATTCTTTGATTTGATTGGTTTAAGTCTGTTTTCTACTATTTGATTGATATGAACAGCTTTTTTGAAGAAAATGAAGGACCTTAAGGTAGCCATTGTTGATTTCTTATTGCCTTATTTGAAGGCCTGTAATGCTTTCACTCTTTTGTTTTATCTTATTTTGTTTTGTTTGAGTTTATTGTGTGTGAATGTATGAGCAGCCATTTCAAAGAAAACAAGGGTAGCCATTGTTAATCTCCTATTGTTATGTTTTGAAGACCTGTATCACTTGCAGCGGTCTGTTCTGAAATGCTTTGTTATGTTTAACTCTGTTCTGTTTTGTTTTGTTCTCTTTAAAATAAAATATATATATATATATAGATAGATAGATGTATATAGATGTATCTATCTATATATATATAAACTCACATGTTCATATTGTGTCTGTGCCTGACAGTCTTACCTGCAATATCATAGTTTTCAGGTATGGGAGAGAGCTGGAAATGGCAAGACAAGAGAGTGGGGAGAAGAAGGGGGAGTAAAAGAGATCAAGATGATATATGTTTATGTACCAATTCCCAAGGATGAATGCATTTATTATTTATTACAAGCAAAGTAAAAAGGAGAAAACAGTGACAGTACCATACCACTTGCCAAAGAGTATCATTTCACATTTTCTTTATAGGAATGAAAGTCCTGTGTATTTATTTTTAGCCGTTGTGTGGTCCTGAGCTAGAAAATACAGGTGAGTTTGGTAAAGTGAAGTGGCAAACCCAATGTAAATCCAACAAATAAAGCAAATATGGTAAATTTCGTCACATCAGTGAAAATATTTGTGTAATGTCAAATGTTTACCTTTTCTATTAATCCTCTGAAATTACTTCAAGAATGACATTGGTAGTATAGTAAAGTACTAATGAAATTGATGAAGCTGAGATTTGGGTCTTGCATTAATAAATCTGTCCTATACTTTTTTGACATAATGAGATGTAATGTTCTACCCACCCCAGCCCCTACAGAAAACCAAGTTATCCTGTTTTGGAGAGAAACCAAAGACTCCTACAAAACACAGTAACTTAGTAAATTAAATAAGAAATGTTGAGTATTTTCAGAAACCTAAAATAGACAGTGCAATCTATTAATTTCTTTCCATGAACAAATTTAAACACTAGCTCTAGACATGATTTAAATGTAGACAATAATAGCAACAGCAACAAACTTTCACTTTTGAGTAACACTTCAGTTACTACTTATCACTTCAATTTATGGCCCTAGCTTGAAATCCAGCAAACACTCAAGTATTTGTTGACTGAATAATTTAATGTTGATTTAGGTTATGTTCCCTCCATTAGCCTGAATGTTCTGAAACTGAATCTGCATTTTCACATACCGTGAAATTGATGAGATTGATTAATAATCCAGGAAGTTAAAGTCTGGGGTATAACATTTAAATATGTCAAAATATTTCTTTTAATAAATGTTCCTTTGTCTTTGAAGAAATAACAATTATATTCTCAGTCTTTATTTCAATAGTACAACAATACATGAGCCCCCCTTTTTTTAACAGTTAAGCATAAATGATTTATAAGAGGAAACATTAAATGTTTCCTGTCATTTAATGACAGAAAAATATATTACTTTATTTTTTCTTACAACAGATATAATCTTTGTTTTAGTTTTAAATCAGATTAATCATGCAGGTAAATAATTATGTGATCTAATATTTCCCTCTAAAACAAGTTTTATGTTTTCAATGACCATGTCTGTATTATCCTGTCTTTTAAGCAGTAATCTAGGTTTTAAAATCTAAAATTAATGAAATAAGTGAGGTTTCTAAATGGAAAAGGCCCATATCAAGCCTAGAAAAATTGAATTAATAACTATAATCAAGTGATAACCTACTAATTAATTGAATTTTGATTTCAATAACATAATCTATAGTTTACAAAACAGTAGCATTCAAAATTCAAAAATATAGGAAGATACTGTTGGAGAGAATCTCTTGAGTGAAGCAAAGCACTGTAAATACAATTAGTAAGATACTGTAGTTAATGCCATTTTACTGGTTCCTACTAGTGAACCACTGTGGAACTTCTTTGTATTCTGGGGAGTATTCTTCAAAGACAAGATTGAAAGATGGTCTCTTTCAAGACGTGCTCAAAGAGATCTGGAGTATGTAATCTTTTGCTGTGTTAAAAGTGACTAGCAACTATATACATATGGCAGAGAAAATACCTTAATATGAAACTATCAAATACTCTTATCAGCTCTTTTATTTGAGTATGGTTTTACTTTTGAAATATGGAGACTAAACAGTTGTTACAGTGAGTGCTTTGTAATTGTAGCCCTTTGAGGGTCTGAGGCTGGAGAATCACAGGTTTGAGCCCAACCTGAGCAACTTAGTGACATAGTAAGACCTTGTCTCAAACTAAATAATAAAAAGGGCTGAAGATATAGCTCAATACGAAGGCCCTACATTCAATCCTGAATACCAGACACCCCCCAAAAAAAGGTAGACACTAGCTTTCATTCTTATCACTATAGGACATCTCTAAAACTTAGGAATTTCAGTAAAAATGATGAGATCATTTATTCTATTTTTGTTTCTTCTTGGTGGTGAATGTTGAATACAGGGTCTCATGTATGCCAGGAAAATACTTTACCACTGAGCTACACTTCCAAGCTGTGATCATTTATTTTAATCTCTGTAAGGGATGTTTGTCCTTTTTATTGCATATCTAATATTCATATCTATATTATCATTCATTTTCCCCCTTTTGATCATTTTAAGCAAACATTTTTCTCTGTATCCTTTTAACAGATTCATTTTGATTTAGTTAATGGTCTTAGTTGTTATTTGCATGCTTCTTTGTATGTCTCTAATTCATTTTCTCAATGTCTTGCTTCATATTTATTATTGATCTTTTTCTCTAGATGTTTTGGACTTATTTTTCCCCTAATTTTTTAGTTGAATGTCACTTCATTTATTTATTTCTCTCTGCTAAAATGGCATAGTACCAGGTAACTTTCAAGGTTATGTATTTCTCTTTCTGAAACAGTTTAATTGTGTGTTGTGAATTCTGATGTGTAGTGCATTTAATTCCAAATATTTCAAATTGACATTAGTACTTTGATTAACTTTCTAGAAGGATGATTTTAATTTGCAAATACATGTTAGGCTTTTTTTCTTTTTTTGCTTCTTTGTTGTTATTTAACCCTACTATTTTAGAAAACATAGTCTGAAACATTTTTGAGATGCATCATAATGCATTGTCTGGCAAAATAATACCAAGTTTTATATAAAAAATCAAAATACTTTATAAGATACAAATATAAACATGAAAAATGACATATACATATGAATTTTAACTTTACTTAAATCTATATGCTTAAAATTGTCACTCATATACTTGTTTTTAGAAGAGTAACAAATTCGCTATTCATAATTATACAAGAAACATTAATTTTTTTTTCATCACTGGGGATTGAATTCAAGACCTCACGCCTGCCAGGCACTTAGGCCACTGAGCTAGATCCCCGGCCCTCCATTAATTTATATTTTCACAGCTTCTTTACTTTTGCTTCTTGGATCCCACTAAATTCATTTGTTTTTAAAAGAGTAAGTATTTGTGGTAGATAGATACATGGTGGTCAACTTGTAATACCAGCTGAACTGAATCACCCTGGTGCTGAGCGTGGATGACCCACTTGAGGATTGTTTCCAAGATGAAAAGGAGAACTGACGAGAAAGTTTAGTGTTGTGTGGTGGTGTTGGTTCTTCTGTTGCCATATGTTCTCCTGGAGGAGCTTGTCCACCTTCTTTCCTGATATGAACTTGGCTGTTCTCATCATCAGAGGAGCTTGGGACATTATTGTTGCTGAGAATAGCTGTGGTTCACTTTGGGGGAGCTCTGGTCCTAACGTTGAGCATCACTACCCGGCTCCAGAGAGGAAGATGGTGTGCTGCTCAATCTCCAGGAGCAGCTTTTCATGCTGGTTTCCTGATATGGACTTGGCTGTTCTCATCGTTGGAGGAGCTTGGGACCTCATTGTTGCTGAGGATGACTGTGGTGCTTTTCAGAGGAGCTCTGGTTCTTACTTTGAGCATTGCTTCCTAGCTTCATGCAGAACCCTCAGCCTTCTGGCACAGATCCAAGATCCCAGTGGCATAGACTTTCTAGCTTCCACTGCTGACCTTTGGGCCTTCACAGTGCAGATATGTGAAACAGACTTACATGAGTCATTGATGTGGGATCTAGGTCTCCAGTTGGACCTGTGGGAGGCATTGTCATGGGCTCTAGGTCTTCAGCTGAACTCATGAAGGATATTGCCATGGGATTTAGACCCTCAGCTGGATTCTCTAGATCTTTAGTGTTTGGACAGATCTCCTGCACTTTCTTTGTATTTGATTCCTTGGGTGACCAATTATTAATAATACTACAAACAATGTGTCCTGTATATAATTGTTTTCCTTGCAACCCCTGACTACAAAAGTATTCAAATTCACAAAATCTTTTTTCATAGTTTTTACACAGAATACTAATGTATATTTATCATGATTTCCCAATTCACACTGCTTCTTGAATTTTACTAGGTTATGCTTCTTCTTGAGTTGGTTGTTTAGAGTTTGTTTCTGCAAAGTAGCTCTTAGTATTAAGCTACATTTTCATTAATCTTAAGTTGTCTTATTTCTGATTTTCTTCTTAAATATGGATTTTGAAAAATGCATGGTAATTTTTACATACAAATATAAAAAACGCAATAGCCTTGGAGAGTTTTGGGTTCCTTTTTCCAATTTTTCTGCTCCATTTTTATAACAATATGTTATATGAATCACTTGTCATAAATTCCATGTGCAAAAGCAATGTAAGTTGAATTTTCTATAATTTAATGTTTTCTTTATATACATATTTTCTATCTGGAGTTACCCAAAGTTACCCAATCTATTTAGTGTTTTCTCTTTATTTCAGGGTTCCCTATCATTTCAGAGACTCAGTATTTTACAATGGTTTGTACCAATGTTTTGCTTTACTTAAAATAATACAAGTCTTGGGTGACAGGAATAGGCTAGTTCTAGGCTATTGTCTGCTGCTCATTAAGATGCACATCACCACTTGGGTAAGCAGTAGATGCCATGATTGAGAGTGCAAGCAGGAAGATTAATCTTTCTGTATTTCCATTTCTTCTTTTGTAAATGAAAACAATAAAGTATATACTACATCATAATAGTGTTGTGAAGTGTCCTTGACATAGTACATAGAAAAGACATTGAATACTTAGCATCTGCCAAGTAAATCATAAATGTTAGCCATTGATAGCTATTATCTCATCCTGCGCTCAGCCTTCAATCCACATGAGTTGCTGACAGATCCCTGTCCCTGGTCCCACATTATCCTCATTCATTTTCTTGTCCAAATCATTTATGTATTTTCACATTCCTGAACATAAGGCTTTTTCGGTTATGCTTTCTCTTGGTTGAATCTGCATCCATCTTGTACATACAGAAAACATTTGAAATTCGGGTTGCCTTTGGCAGACATCCCTACTCACACCAAGTTTCCATCTCTGTTCTCTTGTAGATAAATGGAAAATGCTGAGGCAAAGTCCATTGTAATTTGGCTGGTGTGAATAAGAGGATAAAAGAAAAGCTTTCTCTCTCTCTCTCTCTCCCTCTCTCTTTCTCTCTCTCTTTCTCTCTCTCTCTGAAATACACACACATATACACACACAGACATGCTCTCTTTCTCTCTCTCTCTCTCTACATTTGTCCCAACACCGAAGAGCTCTTCATTCAGTCTTTGGCCACTCTGCTTTTTCAAATGCAATGGGAATTTATTTTATGTAATCTGAAAGGAAAGGAGATGAAGCAGAAGAGGAAGTTCTCTGATTTTGAATTGTTTTTATAAATCTATTGTTTATAGGGCAAACCTCATGCCCAGTATTCTTCAGGGGTTAAAATTTAAAGGTCAGAATTAACACATTCTTGTCCCTCAAAAGAGACTTCAAACACTGGAAACCTGTAATGACTCAATTTGAGAAAGTGGTTGTTTCATAATACCAAGGTACTAGGGAAAGGGGGAGTTTTGGGTAGCAGAAAATCTTAGAAGAAATACAATAGCTAATGTTTTAATGTGCTATTCTGCCGCACAAAATACATGGTTTATACTAATACTCCTTTCTGTTTAAAATATTTTTGTAAATTAAGTCATACTTTAACCCAAGTCTAATACTGGTTCTAGAGTATCTTTGAAGAGTGAATCATTTTCAGAACTTATAGATAAACCAAGGCGATTATACTCTGTTATATAAAAATGCCTTCAAAAGTTTCAAAGTTGCAAATATAAAAACTGACACAGTAAAAGTAAAATGATGTTATTTTTCCAAACATAAAATTCTGTTTTTACAAAGGAAATAGTCTAAAGTTATAAATTGTATTCAACGGTTATAAACTGCAACCAGTGGAAATGGGGGAAGAGCAATCATTCATTTGTAGATCTTTTGAATAAAAAATATTCTAAGGCTTTAAGTAAAAGTTTGATAACTTTATCACAACATTTACAAAATCAATGTAACCTATTGATCTTACATACAATTTTTAAAAATACAACCTAGCCAGGGATCTAGCTCAGTGGCCTAAGTACCTGCTTGGATAGCACAAGGTCATGAGTTCAATCCCCAGTGCCACAAAAAATAAATAAATAAATAAATAAAAATACGACCTATTTAAAACATATGACCATATCTTTTGGAAGTAATTAGAAGAGGCAATACTTTCAATAACAAATGTCGGTTAAATATTGAGAATAAATGCAAAACTAGGCAAAAGAATCTCTATTTCTAGGTAAGAATTACAACTTTCATATGAATTTTTTTCTCCTTTATGTAGAATTTTTAAAAATTAATATGTAGTTTTTAAATTTTAGAGTAAAAATAGAGCTAGAGATTTTTAATATTACCAGAAAGAAAAAAAACATTAATATGAAACTAAAAAATCAAAGATTCAAAAATTATTTTGAAGTAGCTTGTATTTCAAGTCTGTTAAAACTCAATAAAATTTTATATTAAAATGAAAGCTGTATGAGTACACAGACATTTTCTAGCTTCTTCATAGTGATACTTCACTGCTCAGAACATTTGGTGAATCATTCCATAAAGCCATGTTTTATTTTCTACATACTTGTGACATCATAAATGGATCATGTTTTACTATTTCACAAGCAGATGTGGTACATGATATTTTTTACAAATAAGTAATTTAGTTATACAAATAAAAAGTTACTAATTCTTCGATTGATTCCTCATTATCAGAAAAACAGTCTGACAATATTAAAGGCAGGTTATTAAATGAATTGAAACTGTCTTTTTAATTCTAGAAAGAATGTTAAATATTGTCAGACTCAGCAATAATGATTTCTGATTTGCTTTGCTTTAAATTTATATATATATATATCAAAGCATAAATAGCCATCCATCCTTTAATCTTAAATCATTCAGCATTAAAATAAAGGAACTGTATCAATAAAATACATGGAATATGACCAATCACTATTAATAACTCAGATTACACTATTTTGTGCTTAAAGAATACTATGGTTTTGTCCTGTATTTGAGCTTTCTTTAGTAAAAAATTAATTAGTTTATTTATATTAAATAATATTAGTTTAGTTGTAGGGAAGATCAGCTGCACCTTAATGATTTGATGTGATCATTCCTTAACTTCTCACTCTTCACAAGTTTTCAAACAGAGATTTGCTTACTTTGCCAAGGCAGTTTGGTTAAGTCATGTAGAGGGTAACTTTAAAGAGTATTTAGTCAAATCAGAACTGCTTTAGCAAAGAGCTCAAGGATTGTGAAAGAAATTCAAGTCATGAGGAATAAGAACAAGTGAAAAGAATCTGGGATATTTAGCAATGATAAAACTATAAAGACCACAAACTATCATAGTCTTCAAATAAAGGAAAAGTTTTAGGTTTCCAAAAACAATTATATTTGGGGTCAGGATAGATTTAATACTAGTGGCTGGAAGGTTAAGAGGTTAGATTTCATTTCACTATAAAAGTCATTACCATTCAGATACAGAATGGATTACAAAATTCAGTCCCTGTGAAAATCTTTAGTATTTATTTATCACTGGATTTATCCAAGGGCAGGTTAGAAACCCTTTAGGTGGGGTTGGTGTAAGTCAATTTGATCATGACATTAAGGTTCAAATCTCAAGACCTTTAGAGTCCTTGCCAGCTCTGAGACTCACTGAGGCTCTGAAACCCACTCCACTGGGAGTGTAGCTTGCCAAATTAGTCTTTGCATGAAAGGCACAAAATGATGTCAATTGTTGCAGCTGCAGTGAGTCAGCTGGAAACTGCTTGACAAAGACAAAGTTCAACCTAGTTACCAAAGCCCAACTCATTCTAAATCATTTTAGCTTTCTTCCATGGCCCCAGAATTACACACTCAATTAATGCTGTTGATTTGAGCCAGGTCTCAAAAGAAAAGTAGCAAGAAGACAAGTATTTGAATAAATCACACTAAAGAAACGATACCTCTCTATTTTAACCCTATCCTCAAAGTTCGTAGTTTATGGCATATCATTGTTCATGGTATGGAAGATTGATGTAGAAAATAGGGTCCACCAGTTGTAGTTCATTCCTTATTTCATTTTACTGATGAAGCAAAAGTTTCTGAGTCAGGGAAATCAAGATTTGAATATTGGTTTAACCATTCCTAGATGTGGGAATTTGGAGGAGCTACAATAGATCTGAATCCCAATAATCTTACCTAGGCTAACAATGCTAAGAAGACCAAAAAAGTTAATTGGAAAGTTTGTTACATGTCTGTCCCTGCAAAGAAACCTCGCATTCAAATTTATTCTTTTTATAGAATTTTTAGGATATGAGCATAGTTATATTTTAGAAAGGAAGAATATCAATTTAAAAGAGATAAAGTTACTTACCAAAGCCACACAATTAGTGGAATCTTGATCACATTGGCCAGAATTAATTTGTATTTCATTGGAAGGCCTAGCCCAGTGATGATGAAAATTTAGAAATGACAGGAACAGCCAAACTACAACCTAAAATCTACTTATTTATCCCAAAGTGCCAGCATTATAATTAAACCTGAATACTAAGGTTTTAGTTTAGAAAAAATGATTCATATATTAACATCTTTTGTCTTAAAAGAAAAAGAAATAATACACATGTCATAGGTTCACCACAACAGTCCTAGCCAATAAGAGGTAAAATCATCTGATGGACCCACTGTAAGGATTCCTTTGAATTCTTCTGCCATATCCTTTGTTATGCCACGACTCCATTCTGCTGTCTAGAAGATGTGGTGATAACCTCAGCGGTAGTAAATTACTAGCTTTAGTCATGAGGAGGTCACAAACTGGGAAGAAGCTGAGTCCCTGATGATTTGCAGAAACCATTACATCTGTCAAAATTAGCTCAGAAATGAAAAATTTTAATGCGAGAGAAACACACTTCTGTAACTTTAAATATTTTAAGCCACTATTAATATGAGTTTTAGTTCAATAATTGTAACATGAGTCATCCTGAGTAACATACCATATATACAAATAAATTGTGTTTCTGGATCAGAGGCTCATGCCAGGGCACCATGTGAGAGAGGTTTAGTTAAATTCTGAGTAATAGTAACTGCAGAAACAGAAAGATATCTAGCAACCAAGAATTGCTGTAAATTAATTTACAGACTGGAAATATTTGGGCAGACTTAAATACAAAGTAGTGTATATGCAAATAACTTTAAATTTAGGACAATATTTGTTTTAATAAGCTATAATACTGTCAAATCTACCCTTATTCCTCTAGATCCAACTGAATAGTCAGCAAAACACAA
Organism: Cuniculus paca; assembly: GCA_004365215.1. NCBI lineage: Eukaryota > Metazoa > Chordata > Mammalia > Rodentia > Cuniculidae > Cuniculus > Cuniculus paca. Next base: position 9,294 of record RJWT010017401.1, on the reverse strand, counting down.
TCACCATTTAATGCCTGAGGGCATACTCTTATTCTTTGTTTGATTCAGCTGTCATCGTCTATGTTCCATGCCTGCCATGTGTGCTCACATTTGAGGACTGACTGAAGACATCAAAGTTAAAAAGCATTACCCCTTCCCTCTAGTCAGAGAGGCTTACAATTAAAGAAATAAGCAAACAAATACACAGAAATGAGTGTTGCAATGGAAGGAAGCACAAATTGTTTGGAAAGTCCAGGGAGAAAATTTCTGGCTTGGGTTATGGAGACAGATATTGAGACTGCAAAAAGATGATTGGTATCTATGTTTCTCTCTTCTGGCTGAAACAAAATACCTGATTAACAAAATACCAAAATTAAGGAAGAAAAAATTTATTTAGCTCACAGTTTGTGGAGGTTTCAGTTCATAATCAGCTGGCTCCAAGCCAGGGTATATGATGAGGGGCAACAGTTTCAGGCAACAGAAGGCAGCAAAGACAACAAGAGCAAAAGTGAGGAGCAAGCCTCTTTTCCTCCCTTGTATTGTATACAGGCTACCCTACCCTCAGGGTGGTATAGCACTCCCACCATCTCCCTGCCCTCCTGTTGTACAGGATGAGGATGTTTACAAAGTGAGAACCCTGCTGAGTGGCTTAGTTAAATTTCTAAACTTCTCAGGTTGACACAAGGTATCAACCATTACATTCCATCCCTTGCCAATTTAACAACCTGACACATTTCTTTACACTAGTTTCCAGATAGGAAGACATGCTTATTCTTATCATTTCACAACTTGAATATTATAACACAGGTTTAATAATCCTCAAGAACCAACACTAAGTACACCAACATTATATTACAGTAGAACCCTAACATTCCACCCCCGGACCCCCAAAGACTCATTCATATCTCTTTATACAAAAGGCATTTAGTTCATCTCCAAGAGTTGTCACAGTCTTAACAACATCAGCATGGCTAAAAAGTACAAGTTGCAAGCCTCTTCTGAGATGTAAGGCAGGCTCTAAGCTGCAAGACCCTGTACACGTGAAAACAAAGTTTAACACTTCCAACACTCAATGGCAAAAGATAAACATTTTCATTCCAAAAGTTATGAACATTGGAATACAAGGGTTTGGGACCAAAGCAAGTGCAAAATCCAGCAGAGCAAACATTAAATCTTGTAATTTCCTATGCAGCATTCAAGGAAATCTGTGGAAAATTGTGAGTTCCTAAGTACTTGAATGGCCCCACCCCTACATTACTTCTGGTGGCTGAAGCTCCCGCAGTTTCTCTCTTGGGCCTGCTCTGCTCCATCCTTGCAGTGTTCCACAGAAAAATCCACATTCCTGGCTTCTCCAAACTTCTGGGGTCTCCATTGTACCTTTGGCGTTACCCTCATGGCTTCACACACTGCCCTCTCAGGGGCACACTGACTGTCTTTCTAGGACTTCTGAAATCTGGATGAATGCCTTCTTAACACCACAACTCTTACATTCTGCATGCACCTAAAACCAGCACCATGTGGATGATACCAAGGTCTACTGCCAGCTGAAGTAGCAGCCAGGGTTTCCTCTCTCTTGGCTGTAGGGATAAGGTGCTTGGATTGCTGGGCACTCTGAATCCAATTCTGAGGAACAAGTTTTCTATGCTGCTGCCATTCTGGAACATGGTATGTCCCCACTTAGTTATTTTCTCTTATTGTTGATACAAAATTCCTGACACCCAAAGTTAAGCAAGCAAAAGTTATTTAGCTCACAGTTTATGGAAGTTTTAGTTCATAAACAGCTGGCTACACAGTAGAGTGGCATGGTGAGGGGCAACAGTTTAAGGCAGCAGAAAATAGCAAAAGCAATAAGAGGAAAAAAGAGGGAGCAATCCCCTTTTCCTTCTTTATATTTTATGTAGGATATTCCCACAGGGCAGGTGTAGCACTCATACCATCTCTCTAGCCTCCTCTTTCATAGGCTGAGGTTGTTTACTAAGTGAGAACCCTGGCTCCTTCTTAGTGACTTAGTTAACTTCTAAACTTCTCAACACCCCATTGCAGTGTATCAACCCCACATTACAATTGGCCTGAGTTTTCAGCAGTGCCAAGGAAATATCTAGGCACACTGAAAAGCAACAGGGCATACCAAACAGAAGAAACTGGATTTGCAAAACCACAGGACTGCCAACCTGACACATTTGAGCTGGTGTACACATATAAAAGTGCTAAAGAAGAAAGTGGAATTAAAAAGATGATAACGAGGGGTATGAAATAATAAAGAAGTGCTTAAAATTTACTCTTCAAACATTGAATTCTCTCCTGAGCCATAAAAGAAATAAATGTGCTTTCACATGTCACTCTGGCAAAAGTGTGAAAACAGAATTGCAATATTGATGTATACCAAAAAGCATGGTGAGGAGCTAAAAATAATTCAGAAGAATATACTAAATTCATAATCCATTTGATTGAAGAGTGAGTGAGTTTCAGGAGTGCATCAAAGAAAACCCAGAACAAGCATGGAAAGAGGACTGAAGAAACAATGAAGTGGACATGTGTAAAGACTGCATTAACCACATTTCTTTTTCTAACAAAGAAAGTTGCTTGAATTATGATGTCCCCTGGGTATAAAAATATAATATTGGCCAGATGCAGGGATGCACACTTTTAATTCCAAAACTTGGGAGGCTGAGGCAGGAGGATTGCTGTAAGTGCAAGGCCAGCCTGGGCTACATAAGAAATTATACTGTTTGCCTACCTATCTCAGGTGAGAACCAACTGGAAAAGTAAATAAATAAATAAATAAATAAATAAATCAGACAGTAAGAGGTTTCAATAGTCACATTATCTGCTTCATGACGGATCCAAGAATCACAGTAAAGTTGCATATCTTTCCCATCCAACGCTCATCTTATTTGTTGTTTGCTAAGTAAATGGAGGGTGAGGTAAATGAATGACCCTTAAAACATTTTTATTTATCCTGATGTAGACTAGAGAAAAACAGCCTGATTAAATGGGACTACAATCAGGGTTTGAAACATTAAAATCCAATACACATGAAAGTGGGGTGAAGGACAATCAATTCATAAATTATTAGTGTTATTCATAAAAGCGAAGTCAGCACTGTCAGAAAAGCACAGGAAAACTAGAGCTGACTTTGTTATATTAACACAAGAAAAAGAAAAAAGAGGAGAAAAGAAATCTCAGGATTAGATTCCAGAGTATAGGAAAAGCATTCTCAAAATGCAATCATGAAAATGGTGCAGACTAATTTGTGTCTTTTCAATCATTCTATGAATCCTACTTGATACTGTGACACCTTTCAGAGGTTGTGAAGCGCTCCAATCTTGATATCGCACTGTAGAGTATACCATAAGTTTCATATTTTCAAGGATGTATTTCATCACTTTCTTAATGTAGATAAATGGAGGCTGACAGTTCTTTGGCACTTTAAAATTCAATGAATATACATTTTAATTGACAAAAATAGTATACTATGTTATTGTGTGTAGCATGATGTTTTGGAATATGAACCCATTGTGAAATGACTAAAATCTAACTAATTAACTTAAACATAACTTCACATGTTTATCAATTTGTATGTGGGGATGAGAACGCTTAATGTCTTGCTTTCAGTGATTTTTGGAAATGCAACACATTATTATTAATAGTATACATAACGTTATGCGATAGATTTCTTAAATTTATTGCTCCTGCCTTATGGAAATTTTGTAACCTTGATCATCTCCCCAACCCTCAACCCCGTTGAAGCTCTCATTACCTTCATTCTATTCTCTGCTTCTTGAGTTCAACTTTTGGTCCCACATGAAGGAGATCATTGCAGTGTTTTGTTTCTGTGCCTAGTTAATTTCTCTTAACAGAGTGTCCTCCAGGCTTCATCTACTTTGTTATAGATGGCAGTTTCCTTTCTTTTAATGGCCAAATGGTATTACACTGTGTATATATACTTTTTATCCATTCATCTGTTGATGGACACTTAGATTGTTTCCATTTCTTGGCTATTGTGAGCAATGCTACAGTAAACATGGTAATACAGATGTCTCTTCCTGAGAAAGACTGCATCTTTTTTGAATGCATACCCAGAATTAGTTTATTAGTCAGTTTGTCCATCTCTGTAATAAAGTACCCAACACCTGAAATTTACAAGAAGATAAATTTATTTTGGTTTACAGTTTTAGAGACTATAGTCCATGTCTGGCTGGTTCCAGGGCAGAAATGGCATGGCAAAAGAGTATGGTAAAGGATAGATCCATAATATGTGCTCCTAATCAAATATCAAAGAACAGATAGACAACTCTTTGATAGATCATCAAAGTTACAATGTATTTTTCCCCACTGTATAAAACCTCAATTTAAATTTAAATTTGAGAATTAATCTTCAGAGTCTGACTACATTTCTCACAACAAACTAAATTTACTGATTTAAATTTAATTTTAACATATATTAATGTCTGACTTTCCCATATTCTTGTATAAACTATTTCCTTGATACAATATAGATTCTTAGATTTTTAGTTGGCTTTCTGATATGTCCTCTTTTCCTGGCTATGAAGTCTCTCCAATCTCTCTGTCACTTCATTCTTAATTTAGATGTTGATTTAGATGTCCTCATTCTGTAAGAAAAACATTTATTTATCACCTACTATCCTAAGAATCACCTTATACACTGGAAGACACAAGAGAATACCCATCAATGCAGTTAATCCTTCACATGCTCTGATTCTATCATATATTATATAATTAAAATAATTTTGAACTGCATTTCAATTGTAACTTATTCTTTAATTGTGGCATACAATTTTAGATTTTAAAGTGCATAATATAAAAATATTAAAGATTTTATTTGTTAAAATGATTCCCTTAAAATGTTAGATGGGAGGTTTGTTTGTTTTGTTTTTTTCAGTACCAAAGATTGATTCTAGGACCTTCTCACGGAAACAATTTTCAGTCCTTTCTATTCTTTATTTTGAGGTAGGGACTTACTAGTCACTCACTTGCCCAGGCCAGGCTCAAACTTGCAGTTCTTTTGCCTCAGGTTCCCAGAGTGCTTGATGGATCACAGGCATGTGCCAGCATGCTAAACTTAGAGATTTATTTTTTAAATACAAAATATTCCATTCAATACCCCTTACTCAGGCAGAAATACATTGAACAGTGTGTATATAATCTAGATTTTAGTCAGATTTCTAGAAATTTAAAGTTTATAATTCCACATGATGAGCTCACATTGTTGTTCATGGTATTGGGTCATTTCTGCTGTCCCAATGAAGGAAGGAAAATATTTTCATAAGCCACCCTCCAAATATTTCAATGCAATCATTGTGTCTCACTTTAATCCTTTGCTATCTAAATTGAAGAGCTTCAATTTATGACAGTGTTTTATTGCTCCTTCACTACTTTTAACAATATTCTCTGCTATTATTCCCCGAGCTGTTGGAGTGCTACTCAGGAAGGCATTTCCTGTGCCTGTGTCTTGAAGTGTTTGGCCTGTTAATATTTTTTAGTATATTTAACACTTCAGGTCTTAGATTAGTGTCTTTAATGTACTTTGGATTGTTTTTTGTACAAGTGAGAGATCAGGATCTAATTTCAGTTTTCTACATGTGGCCATCCATTGTTTTGAGTACCATTTGTTAAAGAAGCCATTTTTTCTCCAACACCTTTTTTTTTGGCACCTTCCTGAGGATCAGACAGCAGTAGCTACATAAGTTTATATCTGGGACAAGCATTCTTTTCTTTTTGCATGTATGTCTGTTTTTGTGACTGTACTATGTTATTTTGTTGCTATGACTCTGTAATATAACTTGAAATCTGGGATTGTGATACCTCCTTCATCACTTTTCTTTCGCTAAGACTCAACAATAATATAGTACCAAATCAAAAGCATCTACATAATCAAGAATAAAGAAACAGCCTATAGAATGGGAGAAAAGTTTTTGCCAACTACTCTTCTCATAGAGGATTAACATCCAGAACATGTGAAGAACTCAAAACAATCACCTTGAACAAACAAGTGATTCAATAAAAAAAAGCCAATAAATTGAACAGACACTCCTCAAAAGAAAAAATGCAGATGATCAATTATATGAAAAAATGTTCAACATCTTTAGCCATCAGGGAAATACACATCAAAAATATATTGATTGAGAATTCATCTTACTCCAGGTACAATGGCTTCCACCAACAATACAAAAAATAAATTCTGGTGAATACGTCCTAAAAAAGAAATGTATCTTCATTGTTGGTGGGAATGTAAAATAGTATCATCACTATAGAAATAAGTGTGGAGACTCCTTACAAAACTAAAAATAAAGCTATTACATGAGCCAGCTCTACTACTTCTTGGCATACACCCAAAGAGATTAGTCAGCATGTGATAGAGACACCTAAATACTCATGTTTATTATGGAACAATTAACAATAGCCAAGTTATGCAATCAGACTAGATGCCCCTCATGGATGAATGATGACAAAAATGTAGGATATGTACACAATAGAGTATTAAGGAAAAATAGAAGAAACCAGAGATTACATGTTAAGCAAAATAAGGCTGACATAGAAAGGTATTTGGAATCTAGGGGGAACAAAGAAGGAGACATGAGAAAAGCATAGAGACTATCAAAGAAGAGTAAGATTTGGGAGAGGGAGAAAGGCAAGGTAAGAAAGGATGATGGAGAAATATTAGATTAACCAGCAAGGAGCACCACAAAAATTCCTGAGACCTGCACAAAGTAAAAGTACAAGAACATTAGTCATCAGTTCATAGTAAGCTTATGAAAATAGAATCTATTTTTCATATGAAATTCAACTATTTTTAAATGATTGTTAAGCTAATTTTTTTAAACTAAACTGACCAATTCTCTATGCCTAAGCAGAGTAAATTATATTCAACCTTGCTAAATTTTAGTTACTGTCAGCCCAATATTCTTGTTCTAGTGCCACTAAAATTTGACTTGATCAACTATGTTATTAACCATCCCTCCCAACTTTTATCCAGCCCTAAGTGTGATAAGCTTGTCATAAATGACTTCACCCAAATAATTGATAACATTTTTCAACAGTATGAAGGCTGAAGACAGAGCCTTGTGGCACTCCCAGATGGCAGCAAGCCATTAATCTTTTTTTTTTCCTGTTTGTTCTCTTGGTAAGTATTTTCTTATAGAATAAACACAAGCTTGCCACAAGATTTAAACAATACAGAAATTGACAATGTGGAGAAAGAAGTGCTTGTATTACAAACTGACTTGCCAGAGGTAACAATTTTTGATGTTTTGTTATACAGTTCTATAGCTACATAAATATATCTACCTGTCTCTAATTGTACATATTCGTGTTTCTCAAAAGTGGGCTCACACTAAAAACATTGTTTTGCAAACATTTTCAATTAAATTTTATTTGGTTATATTTTTTCCTCCAAAAACTTCAGGCTACCATGTTCTTTTGAACTGTTCTTTTGTATGCCTTTTGGAGTTGTATCACAGTTTATATAACTAATCTCTTTCCGATGAAACAATTTTGCTAAAAATTTTTGCTCTTAGAAAATACAATGTAAAATATATTCACAGTAATATGTACAGTTTCCTGACAGTAATGATAGTATCATTCTCTAATGTACAATATCTGGAGAAAAAGTTATCAAAATTTTGGAATTAATTGATATGTCAAATTGGCTTCTAAACATGGCATGGAATTATACTTCAATCAAAGTTAACTATGTCTATTTGCTTTCATTTTAGCCAAAAAAGAACATCAATGACCTTACAATTTTTTACCATGAAAAAAATCTTAATTCACTTAGGTTTTCCTTATATAGTTTTTTGGTGAATTTATGGCTTAATACTTGACAGGTATTTAAATTTCTTCTAGACATTATCAAATTTTACCTTTTCCACATTTTCCAACAACTGTTTTCTTAAATGTTCTTTAATTACAGAGGATTTATGTATTTGATACATTTTCCCAAGGCCAAATAGGCCTTTTCCATGTTTTTGTGGTTATGTAAAAATTTAATTGTGATATAGTACTATAAATATTTTAATATAAATATATTGACACATATTGCTTTTTTTATTTTTAAAATTTATTTCTGTGTAGCATTAAACTTATTGGAAGAAGACCTAGGTGAAACACTTGAAGTTGTATGTATAGGAAAAGATCTCTTAAACAGAACCTCAACTGCACAATAAATAGTAGCAAGAATCAACAAACAATATATCAGACTAAAAAGCTTCTCTACAGCAAAAGAATCAATCAGCAGAGTGAAGAGACAACCTACAGCATGGGAAAAAGTTTTGCCAGCTACTCCACAGACAGGGAACTAATATCTGGAATATATGGGGAACTAAAAATATTAAACTACTTAAAATTAAAAACTCAGGCAAGAAATGAGCAAGAGGAAAAAAAAGGAATAGACAAGAGAAATGACCAGACACTTCACGAAAGAAGAAATGCAAAAGCTCAAGTAATATATGAAAAAATGTTGAACAACTCTGGCCACTAGAAAAATGCAAATTAAAAGAATGGTAAGAGTCTATCTTACTCCAAAAAGGATGGCAATCGATAAGAAATCAAACAGTAACAAATGCTGGTGAGGCTATGGTGAAAAAGGAACTCTCCTGTATTGTTGGTGGGAATGCAAGCTAGTACAACCATTATGGAAATCAGAATGAAGATTTCTCAAAGAACTGAAATTAGAAATTCCATATGACCCAACTGTCTCCCTGCTAGGCATCTTCTCCAAAAAGTTTAAGTCATCATACTACAATAACACGTGCATACTAATATTTACATTGGCACAATTTGTAATGGCTAAATCCTGGAAGCAACCTGTATACCCTTCAAAAGACAACTGGATTTTTAAAAAATATGGTGCTTATATACAATGGAATACTACTCAACTATGAAGAGTTACAAATTTGAGACAAGTGTAGGAAAATGATTGCACCTGGAAAACATAATGTTGAGTGAAATAAACCAGATGCACAAGCTTAAATATCATATCTCTCATTTGAGTGAGGCAAAGTACAAACAAAGTAAATAATAAAGGATGGATAGAATGAAACAAGTGAATGGATCTCTTGCAATAAGGAACTGATCCAGGGGAACAAGGCTGAGTGGTGAAGAGGAGGGGAACAGGAAATGAGAAGAATAAAGGTAAACCATGTACAGGAACCTAATAACTCCAATTAATGTAAACATTATATGCCATAACATCAGCTAAGATTAATAACTCCAACAAGAATGAAAACGGTGGGGTTGGATATATAACTCAGTGGCTCAGTGGCACAGTCGCACAGTACCAAAAACAAAAAAAAA
>RJWT010017400.1:0-19364 GCA_004365215.1 Cuniculus paca | reverse complement strand
ATCTCAGGTGCTAACTTGCTGTGTGGCCTTAAACACATGCCCTTTCCTCTCTGTTCTACAGTTTTCCCACCTGTAGAACAAGATAGTTGGACCAGGCCTTGCCTAAGGAAGGGACTGACATTACCTGAGGCACTGATCTTGTCTTCATTTTTTTATTCTTTCACCCAATGTATTTGTTGCACAATCCCTGTGAACCAGGACCTGATCCACAACCATGCAAAGGAGGCCACACCAATCCTGAGTCTCACAGGGTTGGCCCAAGTGTAGCCCTGGTGCCGGATCCTCTTCACATTTTGCCTTTACTACAACCATACCAAAGGGCCAGACTCCATCATCCCTGCCTTATAGTCAAGGAAATTGAGGCACAGAGTCAAAGAGCTGGATTCAGGGATGAAGGCAGCTGGTGGTTTCATAGACCATCACACATCCTGCACTGAGACCTCCGCCCTAGCTAAGGCCCAGTCTGCCAGCTCTCTTCCGGACTGGGGATTGTTCCTTCTGAGAACCCCCATCCCCCTCCAAGACCACACCTGCAAGGACATGGATAGACGGGAGGCCGTCATGAAGAAGACTGACCTCCTCACCCTCTGCCCAGATGGGGGTCCAGGCAGGGCCGAAGAGAGGCAATCCCAGACCAGGCTGCAGTGGTGATCGCAGGTACCCTAAGGGTGCTGGTAGCGCTTCTCGTGTCCCCATCCCCATGGTCTGCTCATCAACATCCCCCACCCCGTGCTCATAAGAGCCCCAGGCACTAACACAGCATGTCTCCAAGAAAGGGACAGGTCAGCTCTGCACACTTATCCAGGATGTTGTCATCCAGGAGCTACGAGGGCACTATTTTAACTAACACGTGGACAGCTTAGCACCACTGCAGAAAACCAACTTGATTTTGAGCTATGCAAGATGGGACCTCAACCTTGGCAGTGCACAGGGCCCTAAAGGTCTCAGTCAACCTTGACACCGTGCCTCAGGTTTCCACTTGGAAAGATGTGCCTGGTCACTTCCCACTGCCTGGAAAAATCCCCCTCTCTGTTCTGCCTCCCGGAATATGGGTAGCTTTCATGGCTCCCTTCACCTTCAGGAAGCTGTTCCCAGTCTCAGCTGCCACTCACCCCCCTGGCAGCTGTGACCCTGGCTGGCCAGGCTCTGTGGCCACATCTTGCTTCAGGTGTTTGCTGGTGTCTGCAGCACTTGTCAGGTTGAGGAGGGTCTTGGAGTGACAGAGAGGCGCATTAGAGACACTGGTTCTCTCAGGGGTCTGGGAAATCAGGAGGGTGTTCGCTTCTCACGCCCCTTCTCATGCAAGCGCACACGGGCCCCTCTAGTGACTCCGAAATGCAAGACAGCCCAAAGGAAGAGGTGGGTTCGGCAGTCTCCCCAAGTGATTCGCTGCAGGGACTCCACAAACGTAAACTGACGCTGCTCTCCTGCTTCCGCACCTTCATTTTAGAAAAGTTGTTCTTTATGAACACTGTATCATCTGTGTTAATATGGGGTGGCATATCCTTATTGCTTTTAAATTAATAGTAAATGTACAATTTCTCCATTTCAATTTCTAATATAAATATGGAGAAACGTAGCCACATAAACCAAAACTCATTAGGGCCCATAGTTTTTGTTTTTGCTTTTTTAGGGGTGGTTGCTTTTGTTAGCTTGCTTTGAGGGGGTGGTTTTGTTTTGTTTTGTTTTGTTTTGTTTTGTTTTTTGCAGTGCTGGGGATTGAACCCAGAGCACTGAGCTACCCTCCCAGGCCTTCTTATATACAGTGATACCTCAGTGTCAAACTCAATTTGTTCCAAATTCATGTTTGAACACTGAAAAGTTTGAGAACTAAACATATTTTTCCCACAGGAAATAATGGAAAACCTAATCATTGGTTCTGAGGCCCAAAAATTAGAGTTATAAATTCATTTTTCCATGACTTTCAACAAATTTTGCAGCGACTTCCTTCTTCAATTCAGTTGTGGTTCTCACAGTTTTCCTCTTAGCTTTACCGCTGGTATCACTAACTTTTTTGGAGCCATGGTTACGATATTTTACGCAAACAAAGTGTACCAAAAAAAGCACAGTGATGAATGTCATAATCCACAGACATGAGCACTGCGCGTTGTCTGCGTGAACACAGCCCTTAACCAGGACGTCACCCCTTTGTGTCTGCTTGAGACATGTGACTCACCCTCAGCAGTACAGGTTTTTTTCAAGTTGGACTTTTAGTTCGATTCTACAGCAAAGTTACCAACACCGAGCACATTTTTCGAACTTTGCTACTCAAGTAATGGAAAGCTTGAGCTTGGAGCCATTTGACAACCGAGATATCACCGTATAAACTTTTTTTGAGACAAGGTCTTGCTAAGTTGCCCCGGCTGGCCTTGAACTTGGGAACTTTCTACCTCAGCCTCTAGAATAACAGGGTCCTCAATAGCTCAGCAGGTTTTTAAGAGGGAAACAATATGCTGAGGCCAGGTTTAGGAACTGCTGACTAAGAGACCTGCCCAGCCCTTTGCAGCTGATTGGACAAAGGGTGGAGCTCTGACCTTGCAAGGGAGACCTGGAGGGAAACCGTGGCCCCAGAGGGTGCAGGACAAATGCATCTATGAGGAGCAGAGGCTGAGGTCCAGCCAGAGACAACATGAGAAGGCAGGAATGCTAGAGTTGATATGGAACCAGGGCAGAGGAGATCGAGGCCTATGTGATGCTGAACTGCAGCTCCAGGGACTTCATGCTGACACCTGGGCTACACTCCACTGCCTGCAACCCACTGGTGTGGCTGACCCAGGACCCCACAGTGGACGCTTCCTCTGCCCTCCAGCCCTGAGCTCAGCTGACCACCTCTGTTCCTCGCCATCATCAGAGCCCAGCCAGCACAGCCTTGCCTGCTGCCCTGGCTGTGGGACTCCACAGGCCCCACTCCATAGGCTCCCTCGCAGTCACGCAGCTCGGACCAGGCAGGCACCAAAGGCCTGACATCATCACACAGGGCAGGGCCTGGCCTGTTCAAGCCCTCGACAGGTGCAGCTAATATTAGGATGCTTGGTCCTCCTCGACTGCTACTGTTATTCTTAGTGGTAGTATTAATATCCCAGCAGGAAATGGTCTTCAAGGTCACAGAGCTCCAGCACTCTATTTTATAGAGGGATAAACAGGAAGGCTGGGAGCAGGTCAGAAGCAGAGCCAGAGTCAGAGCCTGCTCTTCTGTCCCACTCTGAGGGGTCCTGGTGAGACTGGCAGCTCCTGGTGAGGTGTGTGTGTGTGTGTGTGTGTGTGTAGCAATATCCACACCCGCACACGCAGCCATCCCTTCCTTCTCCCAGCAGTCAGTGCTATGAACAAATCCCGCAGGCCAGGCGCAGGGCCAAGTGCTGTCTGCCCACAACAGGGCTTGGCTCAAAAGTGGTTCAATCAATGTTTATAGATTGATTCTTGGCCTCTCCCATCTGGCCAGACCCTGGGAAATCAGGCTAGGGGTGGGGGTTGGAAAGGGTTTCGTGAGGCAGCCCCAACTACGAGGAACCCAAATACAGCTGCTGTGCCCCTCAGCTCCCATGCCCACCGCCTGCTCTGAGTTCCTCTGGATTGAGCAAGGCCTGATCCTGAGCCCTTGAGCAGGAAAGGAAACAAGGCCCAGAGAGCTTTAGTGCCTGCCTCAGGACCCACAGCCAGGGCTGGCACACAGGTTTCCCAGTGCAAGGTCTAGATTCATAATGTGAGCAACTCAGGCAAGAAGAGACATGTCAGAAAGTGCCTGAGACTGAGACTGAGACTGGAGAGCAGAGTCTCAAGGGTCTCTGGCAGAGGGAGGGTGGAGGAGGGGAGTCCCTGTTGCTGTAGGTATCACAGAAACTCAGCCCTGGAATGGCCATTTCCACGGAGCAGCTCCAGCCTCTGATCCCTCACACTTGGGGAGAGGGGGCTGTTGTTATGGTTGATTCATTGTATCAACTTGAGAAGTCTAAAACCTTAACTATGCAACTCTGCAGTTCTACATCCTAGGGTATAAAGGACATGCCCATACCCCTCTAGGATAGTGTTCACTGTGTCAATTTGAGAAGTCTAAAAGTTTAACTAAGTGACTCGGCAGGGGGCCAGGGTCCTCATTTTGTCAACATCCTGAGCCTATGTAAGAGGAGGGCACCCAGATGGTGTGAGTGCTACACCCACCAAGGGCGGGTAGCCCTGCACATGAAATGAGGGAGGAAAAGAGGCTCATTTCACCACTTGTGCTCTTGTTGCTTTTTCTGTTTTCTGTGGCCTTGAAGTGTTGCCCCTGTGCCATGTATCTATGTATCTGTGAGGAGCAGAGGCTGAGGTCCAGCCAGAGACACCATAAGGAGACAGGAAAACTAAAGTTGATATGGAACTGGGGCAGGAGCCAGCTGATTACAGACTGAAACCTCCACAAACTGTGAGCTAAATAAGCCTTTCCTCCTTAATTCTGGGCGTTGGGTATTTAGTCTCAGCAACGAGAGAAAAGTAACTGACACAGGTATCCATGCCAGGCAAAGCCCTGGCATGATGAAAAGGAAGAAAGATGAAGCCCCCCGGTCTTGTAGAGCCACAGGCTTAGACAGGGTAGGGGGCGAAGAGATGGTAGCAGTCCCAGCGCTCAGGGACAGCTCCTGGGAGGCAGAAAGAAGGGGGCACTGGTAGATGGCGAGGAATTTGAGGAGGCTGGGTCTGATGGGGGGGCCCCTCCCACACTCTCTTGTCACCTGCTTCTTCCAATCCCACCCATCACCAAGTGTCTCCCCAGCCAGGTGCGAGGCTCCCTGCCCAACCCAGGGCTTGGTCCCAAAGTAGACCTTGGTGACTGCTGAGTGGGTGACAAGCTGGTTCCAATAAGAACCTGAGAATGCATAGACAGTGGACTCCCTCCTCACCAAGAGGACAGCCACTGTCCCTGTGCACCACACACTGAGCCCTGATTCCTGATCTACTTAGAGTGCTGCTTCCCCAATGGAAAGGGGGTGCCAAGGGGAGGGCCTGGAGTGGGGGTGATCTGATAGCTCAGGTGTCACCCCCACACACAGTTTTAGCTCTGTGGGCAGCTGAGGCCAGAAGGTCCCTGACACCCACCAGGTGTGGCTACAGGCTGACCCTTGGTTCCCACTCCAGCCTGGCTTCTCTGGCCAATTGGCAGAGCTGGATTTGGGGACAGAGGCTTTCCCCAGGCTTCAGGAAGGGGCCAGGCTACAGGGCCAGCATTGCCCCAGGACAGCAGCTCTTGCACACATCCCTGGTCCAGCTCCCTCAATGTCCCCAAACAAATCAGTGAGCAGCTGCCTCTGAAGTCACTGAGGGGACCCTACCATGTTCAGAGGTCCAGGATAGGATCTGTGCCTCCCCAGCCACACACAGACGAGTGCACGCGTGCACACACCCACACACCCAGCATGGCGCTCCTGTAGGCGGGCTCTGCTGCAGAGAGGCCAGAAGGCAGAAGGCCACAGCAGGGCCCCTAACAAAGGCGGGGCACTGGCAGCCGGAGGAGGGGGAGGACGGGAGGGATGTGGCTGGGAGCCTAACAGGCCACCAGCAGCCGCAGCATCTGCTTTTTCTCACCTCTAAAGGGAATCGATTTGTCTCTGACTGATCTCCCTGACGTCCACTTTTCCTCTCCGCCCGGCTGTCAGCTCAGCCACTGTGCACAGGGAGAGGAGGAAGCGCCCGCTGCCCGTCACCCTCCCCACACTGCTCACCCCCTTGCACACACACCCCACAGAGAGGCCTGCCTGCACCCCAGCTGTCAGGAGCAGACCTGCTGCAATACACACACACACACACACACACACACACACACACACACACACCACATGATGCAAACACACAGACACACTACACCGCCCCCCACACAGACAGACCTGCTCATGCAGTACAAATCCACACATACACACAATACAAACACACACCGACGGCCACGCAATGGCCTGGAGGCTCACTCACATTCCTAGGCACCAGAAAAGGCTCACCCAGCTGCCCCCTCACTCACAATCCAAGCACTCTCACCCCCAATGCGTACTACACTGCCATTGTCACACACCACATGACATGTGCACACATGCTCCTTACAATTATAGAGGGCACAAAGGCTCATGTACTCCACATTTGCACACAGCCACATGGCTATACACCTATTTGCAGACTTAGGCACCTCTCTCTCTCTCTCTCTCTCTCTCTGACACTCCACAGTCACACTCCTGATGGAGTCACTGACACACGCATGCCACATATGAGCTCCCACCCTGGCCTGCACTTTGGCCTCAGTGCTGGGCCCCATGCTGCTTGTGGATGCAGCTCCCGAGGTTCTCCTGGCTCCCCGCATGTGGCAGTCACCCTCATGCTGCCCACCCCTTTACTCAGTAGATGATCGTGTGGGAAGCAGAGGTCCTGGACCTGCTGGGCACCCCAGGTCCCCAAACCCTGAGTGGGGGAGCCCTGGTATGGCTGAAGGAAGTGGTATACTGGCCAGCTGAGGTCTACACGGTGCTTCCCACTTAGGCAGCTTCTCTGAGAGTGGCCTTGGTCCCAGTGACATGGGGTACAAACAAGGACGCCAAATTCTCAACATCACCAGAACTGCCTGGCCACAAGCTTCCCACACTCCAGAGGACCCTGGCCCCATCAACAATGACAGCAGCTAACGGAGCAGTAATAATACAAATGACTCTGTGTCCCTCGTAACATTGCACTGAATCCTGGGAACGTCCCCCCAGATTGGCATTATTCCCATCTCGAGGATGAGGAAGCTGAGGCCTGAATCGGGAAAGGGACTCATCCAGGGTCTGATATGGCCAGGGAATTTAGACCTCTGGCTGCAACCCAGACATCATGATTGCATGCCAAAAATTCAGACCGAACCAACCTGCTGCAGACAATGGCCCACCTGTCCTTAGAAATCTCATCCAGCCATCCACACGGGTACCACTCCTGCCTTGGGGACATGAAGGGAGCTCTCAGTGGGTGCTAATGAGGCTGTGCAGAGGGTGCAGAGGAATGTGTGACTATCAGGGTGTGGGCCAGGTATGTGCAGGGAGGTGGGCAGGTGCGAGAAGGGTGCGTGACTGTGTGGGTATGAGGAAGCTGTGTGCAGGGCCTGGGCTGCCACAGGATCCAGAAACAAGAGAAGCCAAGGATAGAAAAGACTGTGCAAGGGAGAGGTGATGCGTGTGCCCAGAGATGTGCCCGCTGGTATGTGGGCAGGGCACAGGTACCCACTCTGGGTGAGGGTCAGGTTCCCCTCCTGAACCCTGTGTCTGGCTCCCTGCCCTCCCCCTGGACTTTATCTGGCCAGGCAGCCCTGCTCTCTGCACAGCAGCAGATAATTGATTAATAGAACTGGTCCTTGGCTCTTCAAGGTCTGGCTGCAGATAAGAGGAGACGCAAGTACCAGCCAGAGAGGGTACCGCAGATTCCAGGGATGAGAAAGGTCACAGGAGCCCCTGTCCCAGCCCTCAGCCCTCTCTTGGATGTCAATGGTCGCCATACTGCCAGAGCAACATGTGCCAGGCAGAAGTCGCACCATGAGTCCCTAGAGGACATGGACAGATGAACAAATTAACTCCTGGCTGAGTGTCCCCCCTCCCCACACCCACCCAGCTCATGACCCAGCACCTACTGGGTAGTCGTCTGGGGGTGACTCCTAGAGCCCCAGAGGCTGATAAACACAGTGCCTGCCTCAGGGACATCACAGCCTTGGTGGCCTCTAAGGACCCCCTCCAGGTGAGCAAGGCAGATGGGGAGACAGTAACCACAATCTCAAAGGCCCAGTCCCAGAGGAGAGGCCCCAGCTCTGACCTGCCATTATTTGGGGCCAGGGCTGCTGGCTGCTGCCAGTAGGGGAGGGTGGAGGGAATGGACAGACAGGGCCATCCAGGAACAGCAGTAACAGGAAGTCCTCCCTACCACAGATTTTCGGTTGTGTGCTGGACACTCTGCTGATGTACAGTTGGAGTGAGTGCCATCCTACTTGTCAACAGTCCTGTAGGACAAGTACCATCACCATCTGAGCTAATCATCTCATCTGTAAGAGCTCAGAGAAACCAGGAAAGGGGACAGATGGAACTTCAGACAGGCACAGTCCTGGCCTTTAGAATGGAGTCTCCTGGGTCACCCGTCACAAAGCAGCGATGCCTACTGGTCTCTAGGGGACAGTGCTGCCCTCGTCTGCCAGGTGGCACTTCTGGAACTTCCCCACCATCCTGGCATGCCTCCAGCATGGCATCCTCTATAGCCTCCTTCAGCTGGGCCCACTCTAGACTGATCATTAGGACTTTTTTTTTATGCCAGGGGTAGAACACCAGGCCTCAAGCATGCTAAGTCCATGTTCTACTGCCCTGGAATGGCAATATATGGAGAAGTAGCAAAGCCAGGGCCAAAGGGGCAGCAGACCTCATTTTACCAGTAGGGAAACTGAGGCCAGAATGAGCTAACATGATGTTGGTTGCAGAGCTGATTCACGAAGGCTGGAATTTGGGCTCATGCATTCTGAAGTGTAGCTGGACCTTGTTGGGAGTGGGGCTGAAGCCACCAGGCATACGTAAGGCACAATTCAGATTCCCAACCTCTCCTCCTCCTCCTGCTACATCTATTTCTGCCCCGTTTTCCTCTGTTTCCATCCTATCCCCAGCACCTATCTCCTCTTCCTGCTCCTCCCCCTCCTTTTTCACCTCCATTTTGTCTTTGTTCTTTTTGCTTTTCCTCCTCCTTTGCACATCCTCTTGCTTAAGAGCAAATGTCCTCTGGTTTCAGATTAGACAAGATCTCTCTGTGAAGAAGACCTCAGTGTCCTTACTCCTTATTTGCCCCAGAGAGGGACACTTCCAGCCCTGGAATCCAGGAAGTGTTAGGTTATGGGGAAAGGGGAACTAAGGTTGCATATGGAATGAAGGCTGCTAGCCAGCTGGCCTTGACATGAAGACAGTGTCCCTTAGCAAGGGCCCAACGTTATCTCCGGAGGCACTAGAGATGGCAGCATGGGAGGGACTCAGCCTAACATTGCTGGCTTTGAAGGAAAAAAAAGGGACATCAAGTCAAGGGATATGGTGGCCTCCAGACACTGGAAAAAGCAAAGAACCAGATTTTCTCTTACAGTGTCAGAAAGAAAGCAACCTAACCAACACCTTGATTTTAACCTCATGAGACCCACTTTAGAATTCTGACCAAGATATCCTCTGCTCTATCTTTGCAATCCACAGCTTTACTGGAGCTTCCTTTCTGAGCAACTCGCAGCATTTTAAATCATTCTGCTGTGCTCTTTGCTCTTGATTCTCCTGGAGAAGCTTGTCATTCTGGTTTTCCTGATATGAATTCAGCTGTTCTCATCATAGGAGGAGCTCGGGACCTCCCTGTTGCTGAGGATGGCTAGTTCTTTTCAAGGCATCTCTGGTCCTTACCTTGAGCACTGTTTCCTAGCTCCAGTGGATCCCTCAGCCTCCTGGCTCAGATTCTTCATCTCGATGGCACAAACTTTCTAGCTTCCACCACTGACCTTTAGGCCTTCAGATCCTCAGTACAGACTTGCACAAGACATTGTCATGGGCTCTAGACTTCCAGTTGCACTCATGGAGGACATTGTCATGGGCTCTAGGTCTTCAGCTGGACTCATGCAGGACATTGCTGTGGGATCCAGACCCTCAGCTGGATTCTTTGGGTTTCGAGTGTGTGGACAGATCTCTGGAACTCTTCTGCATTTGACTCTTTGGGTAAATATTATAAAATAATTCTATAAATTATGTGCCCTGTATTAAATCTGTTCCCTTGAAGACCTTGACTACAACAAATTTGGTACCAGAGAAGTGGGGTCGTTGCTGTGACTATACTTGACCATGTGGTTCAGGAGCCTTTGGGAATGCTTGTGGGAAGAATTTGGAATGATTTAGAGATCACAGCTGAAAAAGTAGAGATGGAATGCCTTAGGCTGTTCGGTATGAGAGATTCTGATCAGAACTCAGAAGACCAGTAAAGACCAGGCTCTGGAGATTTCTGCTGGGAAGAAGGACTACACTGGCTGTTGGACTCCAGATTATGTGTGTTATGGCTGGGTGGAAAGTTTGTCTGCATTTTGCTTGTGTCCAGACACTTTGCCTGAGACAGAGAAGCAGGGAAGTGGACTAATTAATCCTGCAGAAGAAATTTCAAGGCAGTTGAATGTTGAAGCAGTGGCATGCCTACTGTTGGGGGCTTTTACCCAAATCTATACTGAGAATCAAGAGCAAAGAGCACAGCAGAATGATTTAAAACAGTGTGAGTTTGGCCAGAAAGGAAGCAAATAAAGCTGTGGAATGCAACAATAGAGTAGAGGAGAGCTTGATTGCTGAGAAGGAACAGGAGAATAGAAGAGACAGCCTGAGGGCATCACAAGAAGCAGCAGGACTCCAACCTTTGCAGCATCAAAGTTGCAAAAGTAAAAGACTTTGCTTTGAGAAGAGAGCCGCCAGAGTACTACGTTCCACAATGGCAGCAGCATAGAGAATTTTCTCCTCAGATTTGGATTCAGAGTGCTCAGTGATCCAGGCACTTGGTCCCTACAACCAAGAGAGAGGGAAGCCTGGCTACTGCTCTTACAGGCAGCAGACCTTGGCATCATCTGCACAGAGCTGGGATTGATTGATTGATTGATTGATTGATTGATTGTCTTTTTGAGACAGAGACTCACTATGCAGTTCATGCTGGCCTTGGACTCACTTTGTAGCCCAGGCTGGTCTCAAACTTGCAACAATCATCCTGCCTCTGCCTCCCAAGTGCTGGGATCTCAGGCTGAATGCCCAGCTTGCAGAGCTGGTTTAAGTGCATAAAGAATGCAAGAGTTGTGAGGTCATGAAGGCTTCCACACAGATTTCAGTAGAAGGCCTGGGAGGTCAGGCAGTGACCCTCTAAGAAGGCAGTGTGTGAAACTGTGAGTGTAAAGCCAAAAGTTCAGAGGAGACCCCAGAAGTTTGGAGAAGCAAGGAATGTGGATTGTCAGAAAAACTGGGAAGACGGAGCAGGGCAGGACCAAGAAAGAAGCCTTGGGAGATATAACCACTGGAAATGCCATAGGGACAGAACCGCCCAAGCCCTTTGGAGGTCACATCTTGCCACAGATTGCCTCAGATACTGCACATGGAACTACAGGACTTAATGTATGCCCTGCTGGATTTTGGACATGCTTTGGTCCCATTCCTTTGTATCCCCCTGTTTGTAACTTTAGGAGTGGAAATGTCTATCTTGTGCTGTTGAATGTTGGAAATGTTTAACTTTCTTTTCATTTGTACAGGGGTTCACAGCTAAGAGTTTGCATTAAATCCCAGAGGTTTTGGACTTGAGCTTTTCAGAAATGCTGAAACTTTTACAACTGCAGCAACTCTTAGAGGTGAACTAGATACTTTTTATGTAAAGGAACATACACAAGTCTTTGGAGGCCTAGGGATGGAATGTTATGGTTTGTGTCTAGATATTCCCCCAAAGCCTCATATAGTTTTAGATGGAGCTTTTTCAGAGGTAGCTGAATCTAGCACATGTGATTCATTCATAGAGCAAGGTGCTTGGGTTAAGGGTATAAGTACTACACTCACCCTACAGTGGGTAGCCTGCATACAACATAGGGACAGAAAGAGGCTTGCTCCCTCATTCTCTGTCACTGCTTTTGCTGTCTTCCATTGTCATGAACTGTTGCCCCTATGTCATGTGCCAACCTGCCTTGGAGCCAACCAATTGTGGACTGAAACCTCCACAAACTGTGAGCTAAATAAACCTTTCTTTCTCCTTTTAACTTTGAGTGTCAGGCATTTTTTCTCAGCAATGAGAGAAAAGTAACTAAGACAACAGAAAACCTGTTGTTTTTTAAGTCTCATCTTTTGTGGTCATTGGTCCAGTGGCTATAGGAAACCAGTGCACCATCCATGTCTCCCAAAGCCCTCCAGGGATGGGGAACTAACTTTAAATTATGCCAACTCCATCATTACCACATCCATTCTGTGGACCTCTAAATTGTCCCCCGGGATTCATTTCCATTGCATGGGCTCTGTCCCTATGAATCCTCCAAACCAGTCACTCTGCCTTTCCATTGTTTAAAGGCATCGGTCATGGAGTGAGCCCCTCCATAGTCTTTTCTTCCCTTTGCTCAGCATTCCTCAGAATTCAGTTCTGATTGCACCTCCAAAAACATCTGTCAAATCTCATTCCGTGCTCCAAGCTTCCCATAGAGTTCTGGAGCCCACTCACGCCCAGCCCAAATTCCTGAAGTGTAGATTCAGTCTTCCTGCCAGTGAAGTGTTTGAGAAGGATGGGCAGTATAGTTTCCACTGGCTGTGTGGTCTTAGACACACACAGGCCCTCTCTGGACCTCTGATGCCTATCTATGCAAGGGGATGGAGGCCCTTAAACTCTATGGAGGTCCAACTCCCAAGCACCTGCCTTCTCTCCATTCTGCTTGTCATTGGAAGGAGAGGACAGGGGAGGGGAGAAGGAGAGGAAAGAGATGGGAAGAGAGGGAAAAAGAGAAAGGAGAGGGAAGAGAGGAAAGACATTCGTCCCTACAGAAATTGTATTCAAATGTTTTATTATGTTCTCTGGCTCGGGCAGCACCTTAGTTAATGGTGTGTCAGATGATGGTACAAATTTATAGCTGAAGGTTTACATCACAGACAGCTGGAATGAATGACAATAAATTAATTTAAAGTGCTACCAAAGTGTTCCCCAAAGTATATGTGCTTATGAGCTCTGTGCTAATAATTTATAAATGCATGCCTTTTATAATCCCAGTCTTAAGTCTTGAAAGCAGCTAGTTAAAAAGCAGTCACATGACATAAATTATTTTTATTAATATCACGCAAGCATGATTAGGGTGGTGGGAATGGTGGTCACCAGTCCATGGTTGCTGCGGCCTTCCTCCTCATCTCTTCCTCCCTCCTCACCTCTGTGCTGAGGGTGCAGGGACCTCACAGTCCTAAACTCTGTCCTACCTGAGGGCCCCCTCAGCCCGCCCTCACACCCTGACCCTACTTTTCTGGGGGAGGAGGGTTATGAAATTCTCATCCATTATGGTGTCCCTCCTCTCTGGAGTTTTTGCGATATCTGCCTGCTCCTGAGGCAGAAGAGAGCAAATGGTTTATGTGTGCAGACAATCAGTACAGACATTCACCCGGGGGAGGGAGGGAAAAAAAGAGAAAGAACAGGGAGAAGAGAGAGGAGAGACAGAGACAGAGAGGAGACAGGGAGATGGAAAGAGGAGAGAGGGAGAGAGGGGGGAGGAGAGGAAAAGGGAGGAGAGGAGGAGAGAGGAGGGGAGAGGAGGGAAGAGGAGAGGAGAGGAGGGGAGGGAAGGGGAGGGGAGAGGAGGGAGAGAGATTCGCTGAGCCTCAGTTGTTTCACCTATAAAAGGAGCATCACAACACTCATCTCTCAGGGCCCTTGGAAGAATTGATTAAGGCCACATATTAGCACTCGATAAAATGCTTTTATTGGCTGCTCTCTCCCACCACCAACCTACAAAGGGAGGGCAGGCTTTCAAGTGGTTTCTATCACTGGGCCTCTTGTAGTTGGTTGAGCTGCTCAGACCCTGTTGATAACACCAAGCTGACCTGTCCTTCTGGAGCCTCATCCCAAATCTCTTCTCCCTACACCCATGCCCTGCACAGGTGCCCTGTGCCCTCTCAGGGCCATGTCTTGGTGAATCCTTTGGTTAAGTTCTTGGAGGTTCACTCTTCCTTGAAGACTGCTCAATGCTTTGCATCTCCTGCCCCAAGACTTGGGGTTCAGTCAACTCCCACCCCTTGAATCTGGGCTGGCGTGCGACCTGCATTGCCCTATAGAATGTGATAGCGAGTGGCACCTTGTGACTTCCAACATGGAGTCTCAAGACATCTGCTTTGGAACATTTGGAAAAGGAGCCCAGTGGTCAGAAGAGAAGAGGCCCGATCATGGTGGAGGGGTCACAGGAGGAAGGACAGGACCCTTGGGTGGCAGCCTCAGCCAGGCTCTAAGTTGTGACCCACATCAGCCCCAGCCATGTGACTGAGCTGTCTCTGTGCTCTGCTCAACCCACAGATGCCTGTTCTGCGTGAAGCAGAAGAAGCGGCAGTTGAGCCAAGCAATCCGGAAACGGGGAGTGGTGATGAATGGCTGCCGCCACGAGGCCCTAGCTTGGGGGTTTGACCCACAGCAGCAGATCCCTGGGATGCCCCCTTCTGCTGACAGCTTTGCCGCCCAGCCTCCCCGATCGGAAGCCTCCCTGGATCCCGTACCCCTGTTGGCAACCACACTGCAAAGGAGAGCTGCGTCCCAAACTGTGTGACCTCTGCCACTCCTCCCAGAGGCTCATCTCTAAGGTCACCAGGAACCTTGCACCCTGCAGAGGAGCTCACTTGACCCTTGCATGGAGCATTTGTGACATCTTCCTGCTTAGACAGCCCCAGGCCCTCTCTGGACATCTGACGCCTATCTGCACAATGGGATGGAGCCTTTTCCTAGTGCCCGCTCTGCTTTCCACGTTCCCCTGGCTGCCGACACAATCTCTGGGTCCCTACTCTGCCTTCCCATGCCATTCCCTGCTTATCTGTCCTTCCACTGCCTGTTGAGACCTCCGGGCTCTATCTTGCTCTGCCATCCTCCACCCTCTGGGCTCACTTCCAGGCAAGCCCACCCACCCTGTGTGCCGTGTTTCCAAGTCTGTGTTCAGTCCACCCGAATGCCTCATGCACATTCCATGTGGGGTCCTGCAGACACGTTAGCCTCACAGGCTCTACACTTACTCATCTTCTCTTTACCTCATTCCCAGGTCCGGCCCTACCATCAGGCAGCTCTCCAGGTCCCCAGTCTGGGAGCCAGTCTTAGCACCCCACTACTCCCATTAAACCAGTCACCAGGTCCTGGCAGGGCAACCTCTAAGTTAGTCTAAAATCTATTGTTGCCATTGCCTTTGCTCCTTTGGGTCCCTGCTGTCCCTCAGCTGGAGTACTTGGAACACCACCCTCTGTACCCCTACATATATTCTCAGTCCTTTTGTCACTGAGAAGTAGCAAATACCTAATTCTATCACCTTCCAACTTACATGCCATCAACAGATTCCCAATTATCTGCCCAGAAGAAGCCCAGCACCATGTACTGATGCCCCCCACACCCTCTAGCCACCTGGTCACTCTACACATACTGGACTCATCCCCCACAAGGGCCTTCACACTGGAGTTCCTAAGCCAGGATGCCCTTCTCTCCTCCATGGGCCGCAGACACCAAATTCTATGGTCCTGGCATCCCAAAGAGAGAATTGCTGAACCCGCCCAGGGGTGCTGCCCTGCTGGTTACCCTACTACCTGCTCACCTGTCCCCATCATCTCCACCCTCACCTGTCCCCATACCCATCCTCACCTGCCTTCCCTTACTTCCTCTGAGAACTTACCTCCCAGATATTACCTGTTTGCCGAATAATTAGTGTCTCAGGGGAATACTCAGCTCAAGGCAGGCAGAAGCTGTCTGTCACAGTGTAGCACAGTGGTGGGCACACCTGTGAATTAAGCAGTGATACTCATCATACCTCGCCTCCTCATCATGTCCTCCTCCTATTACCTCAAAGCCAGGTCCTAACAGATCTATAGAGAGGTCTCCACCTCCGCCTTCACTCACCCCCTCAGCCACTCCATGCCCATTCATGGCGCACTCATCATATTCCAGCCCCCATGGCCAAACCAGTGACAAATGAATGGATCATCAAATTACTTAGATGTGAAAAGGACCAAACTCCCAACACACCCAGCAGTGTGGGTGCCTCTCTAAAGTAATACACGAAATAAAAGCCAAGCACCACTGCTACCCACAGAAATTATCATATGACATCCTAGAAGAGGTGACCTATAGGGACAGGAAACAGATCAGGGCTTCCAAGGCTGGAGTCCCAAGAGAAAAAGTCAGGGGGGAGTTGAGTTGCCTTTTAGATATCTCAGAAGTCATCCAACATCACTTCTGCCACTTCTAGCCACCAGGAGCCAGTCACTAAAGCCAACCCTTTCAAATTAGAGGCCATCTTCTGATGAGAGGAGTGTCCCAGAATGTGAGAAGCTCTTCTTAAACAGTGTGGGTCTAGCTCAATTGTCAAGCAATGCCATGTCCACCAGGCAGGACAGCCTCGGGCACCGCCATCCATAGTGTCTTCATAACAGAGCGCAGACATTGGGTGGCCCGAAGGCAGTGCCTTTGTAGTGTAGTAACATTATTATAACAATGCTAATAAGTATTTGGGAAGAAAAGAAAGTCACCCCAATCACTCTCTGTGTGACCATAAGTCGTTGCCCTCTCTGTGCCTCAGTTCCTTGATCTGTAAAATAGACCTAACTGTACATATAACAGTGTTATGAGATCGAGTGAGATAATTATGTGAAGTGCTGAAGAAAGCACAGGGCACATGGCAATTCCTAGTGACACTGTAGTGGCTCCCGAGCTGGCTAAAGAAATAAATAAGAAAATTTATAGAAAGAGCAGAGGGTTGTGCCTGGGACTCGGAAATTAACCAGTTACATGTTATTGTCATTATAGTGACAAAAAGATTGCTAGTTACAGTCTCCCCAAGATCTCCAGGATGATGTGTGAGATCCCATACCACTATTCCTTTGCTAACACAGTCCTGACTACCCCTGCCACCCTGGCTCACCTCTAGCCTTCATGTGTATCATACTTGCCATCCGGAACATGCTGTGAACACACAACTTTCCCTTATGTGCCTGTCCTCCCAGGATACCCTCGTCTATGCCTCTTTCTGTTAACTTCTGCTCTTCACAAACATGGGTGCGGGAGTCCAAAAGAGACAGTTAAGTCCACTTCTTGCTACTCCACAGTAACTAGCCCTACATTAGAAGAAAGAGGAGGAAGAGGGGAAGGGGAAGGGGAAGAAGAAGAGGAGGAGGAGGAGAGGTGGAGGAGGAGGAGAGGTGGAGGAGGAGAAAGAGGAGAAGGAGGAGGATCGGGAAGGAGAGGGAAAAGTGAAGAGGAAGAAGATGAAGAAGGAGAATGAGAAAGGAGGAGAAGAAACATCTGTTTTCAGAGAAGAACAGATTGCTTGTTCCTGAGAGAAGGCAAACAGAAGGAAAGCTCCATGACTATCTCAGTTTTCTAGCTGGATGCCCATTCCAGACCACTAAACAGACAGTGGGAACCCAAGTGGAACATAACCGTCTGTGAGGAGATGAGATGGAGGCTGAAAAGACTGGAAGTGGAGGGCAGAGACCAGAGGGAGCTGGCTGAGAAAGAGCTCCAGAAACAGCATAGGAGCCCTCCTGAGCCTGTGCCTGAATTATAAGCTGCTTGTGCTGAGAGTGAGACTCAATGTGGCCAGGAAAAAAACAGAGAAACTGACCAGAGCACAGGACAGTGGTCACGCACAGATAGCACTGAGTGACTCAAAGTCACGACCAGTCAGAGCAGAGAAGCTTCACTGACCGTGTTAACAATGCTTTAAAATTAGCCTGAAAAGGAGCAACCTGACCCACACATCAACCAGCTGCCAGTCAGAGCAATATTGTGTTCTTCAAAGGAAGAAAACAAATCCAAGTACTTGACAATGCAATACCACACTGTCTAGCATCCAAACAAAAACTACCAGACAGGCAAGACAGCAGGGCAATGTAGCTCATGGAAAGAAGGAAAGCAATTCAATAGAAACAGACCTAGAAGACAGAAATCATGGAATTAACAAATATACCAAAATGTTGTAACAAATTAACAAATACATTAAAATGGTTACTACAAAAAAATTAAAGATTTTAGGAGCAAATGTGAAGATAACAGGGGAAGAGAAAGGAAGGGGAAGTAAAAAGAATTAAGATGTGTTATACATTTATACCAACTCCCCATGATGTAGGTAATCAATATGTACTACAAAGATGTATTAGTAAAACTTAAAATTACAAAAGATAATGAAGAGGTAAATAGGAACCATAACAAAGAAGCAAAGCTTCTAGAGCAGAAAAATATAATACAGGAAATGGAAATTGCACAAGAATCCACCTTGGATTTCAGCAGGTCACTTTCTGATAAAAGTGACTGGCTGAGGGCCGTGATATAGCTCAGGAGCACTGTGCCTGCCTGGCAAGTGCAAGATCCTGAGTTTGATTCCCCGTTCAAAAACAAAAAAACAAAAAACAAAGGTGACTGACTGTGTCTGAACTGCTTTTGGGAACAAGGTGGTTTGTGCAGAATGCTGTCTACTTACTGGGAATGTAGAAAACTGGTATATGCCACATAGCAGGTCCTATGTGGGGACCCCCCAGAAAACCCTAGGTGTGGAGCCTCTGGCCAACTTCCCTGGCAGACAGGTATCACATGGATTCTCATAGCTGGTTGCTAGAACAAGGCACACAGGTGCATCCTGTGTGACGCCACACCAGCAGATTCTTGGAGCTCGTGTATGGTTCCCTTCAAAGTTCACCCCATGTGCCTTTTCCTTTTGTGGTTTCGCTTTGTAACTTTTGCCGTAGTGAATCTTAACAATGAGTATGGATATAGGCTGGATCTTGTCAGTCTTCCTAGGAAACCAGTGAACTTGGAGGTGGACTTGGGGACTCTCAAATTAACATTGATTCACCTAAGAAAGTTTGAAAAAAGGAAAACTAAATTAAAACCTAAGTAGAAGGATGGAAACAATAAAGAATAGAAATCAATGAACTAGAAAATGGGCATACACTGGACTAAAGAAATTCAATGAAACCAAAAGCTTATGCTTTTAAAAAGTCAGTAAAAATCAATGGGCCGCTTGCCAGACTGATCAAGAAAAAAGAAACTGCGCACATATCCTGATATCAGGAATCAAAGTGAGTTCATTACTACAGATCTGATAGCTGTTAAGAAGGATACTAATAGAATGTTGTGAACAACTTAAAGATAGTAACTCTGACACCTTCAAGAAAGCAGACAATCTCCTTGAAAAACACAAAATACAAGAATCAACACAATAAGAGGAAAATATAAATAGTACCAAGTCTATCACAGAAATTGAATTCCTCAAACCTTCCCACAAAAGAGACTCAGGGCCTGTAAGTCTTCATTGTGGATTCTGTCAAACATTTAGGTAATAATCCCAAACACAAACTCATTCAAACCACAGAGGAGGTAGGATGCTTCCTGATTTGGCTCTCAGGGTCAGCATTACTCTGATACTAACTTCAGACAAACACTATATTACCAGAAAACTGTAAGCCAATGACATATCCCCAGACATTTGCACACTTTTCATTAGTGCATATTATTGGGTTTCATTCTGGCAGATTTGTACATGCATATAACTTATTGTAATCATTTCTTTCCCTCATCGCCCCTTACCCACCCCTTCCCTTAATTTCATATTTGGGTTGGGGGGGCAATATGCACAGCGTATTTTGATATATTCATGACTCTTACTACTCAAC
>RJWT010017399.1:0-19358 GCA_004365215.1 Cuniculus paca | reverse complement strand
TCTTAAAGTATCTGGTCACGATTTGTTGAAAGACACTGAATTCA
This sequence comes from Cuniculus paca, assembly GCA_004365215.1. Classification (NCBI taxonomy): domain Eukaryota; kingdom Metazoa; phylum Chordata; class Mammalia; order Rodentia; family Cuniculidae; genus Cuniculus; species Cuniculus paca. The sequence continues at coordinate 19,314 of RJWT010017399.1, read as the reverse complement.
TGCTCTTAAATGGGGACCTCTTCTTAGGCATGCGACACCTCAGGCGAATTCATGGCATCCTCACAGCTGGGCACAGCTCAAGAATTCAGAGCACAGACCTAAGCCTCTCCCTGTGAGTCAGCATCAGCGTGGACTTTGGGGAGAGAGAACTAGAACAGTCCTGCTGGAAACAGTGCCATGTGCAGGCCGCTGCCTGGACCAGGACCTCCAGAGCCAAGCCTCTCCCCATGGGCCCCCACTGACAGGGGGGACAGTTAGATCCCAGCTCCTTCAGGCTCGTGGGCTGGCAAACAAAAGTGTCAACCCCCTCTCCTAGGTGACTGGCGGATCCAGAGAAACACAGACTCTAGTGACAGTTATTAAGGTGAAACGCAATTGAAAGCCTGTGGCGCTCTGGTGTTTCACTGACCTTGCAGGTCTAGGACCAGTGGTCTGATCATCTGTTCAGAAGATAGCGGTACACTGTGGCATCTGGGCGAGGGGGGGGTCTCCTTCTGAGGGTGGGAGCCATTGTTGATTCCCTATAGTCTCGCTCTGAAGTCCTACATTATTTATTGTTTTGTTGGGTTGGGTTTTTATTCTCTTTTGCTTTGTTTGATTGTGTTATACCAGGTGACATGAGCAGCTATTTCAATGATAGTAAGATATATACGGTAGCCATTTTGAATTTACTGTAGTCTTTTATTGTATCCATTGTTTTGTTTTTACTGTTTTTATTCTATTCTGTTCTGTTCGATTTTTACTGTGTCCAAAAGTATCTGCAGCTATTTTGAAGACAACAAAAGGCGTTATGGTAACTATTGTGATTTTGTAATGTTGTGAAGTCCTGTATCACTTACTCTGGTTTGTTCTGATTGGTTTATTCTGTTTTATTTTCCTTTGTTGTATCCTTTTTAAAATAAAATTAAAAAAAAAGAAAAGAATTCAGAGCACACACGTATTTTCCTAGGCCTACCTAGGACACTATGCTGTTGCATGAGTTGTGCACTGCACAAGGTGGCAAGCAGGGTTAAATCCCACACAAGAGAACCTGCTGCTCAAATGAGTCCCACACGAAGGGGATGGAGGATGCAATAGGATGGTGGCAAGAATAGAAGTAGCTAAACAGAATGAGACTCAAGATGCTCCGTCATTTAGCGCTTTTCAATGCCCTCCACAATTGTAGAATGGAGCAGTTTATAAAGCGGGAAAACTATTTTTAAATGTGGTTTGAGGGATTCTTTTTTATATAGTTTGGGTTTTTCATGTAAGAGAAACCATGTACTATTTAAGCTTGGGTACCTGATTTATTTCACTTAACATTTTCCTACAAATCACTCAAGTTTATCCTTCTTTATAGCAGAGTAATACTCCATTTTGTGTAAATTCCACATTGTCTTTACTCATTCATTTGCTGATGGACATCTAGGCTGCTTCCAAGATTTAGCTATTTATTATGCATTGTGCTACTATAAACATGGGTTTGCATGGATCACTATAATATAACGTCTTTAATTCTTTCCAGTTTTAGTTTTTTGAGGAATCTCCGTACTCGCGAAATTCTTAAACAAAAGAAAATTCCAACTCTGGTATATAATCATACAGTTCCATGTGTCTCAATCTTGTGAGCTCCTCTCCCGCAGTCCTGAAGTTTATGGAGAAGAAAACTTACTAGAACTGGTAGGGAAAAATGCCTGGAAAAGTCTGGAATTTATAAGACATTCTAACAGTGATGAACTGACTCCTGATTTTCCTTTTAACTAGCAACAGACAAAAAAAGATACACGTTAAGTAATAAAGTAAACTTTGTCTTCTTTAAAACAGAAAGATCTAAGAAGGCCACTAAAAGCTTTCACATAAAAATACATATGAAAATCAATAAACTGCTTTCAGAAAGCAAGGAAATGTAGCAGTTGGCCTACACATAATCATAATTTTGACACTGACAGAAGCTGCCTCAGCATGCACAGTTTTCTTCAATGAAGTGATATCATATGCTCGTGCAGGGTAACTTCAGATGTTCATTCTTACTTTGCAAAGACACAAATAGTAATGGTAATAAGGGCAATAATAATGATGAACAATTGCTTAGAAAAACTTAGCATTTTACTGCTAATGGAAAATTCTCAGGAATGAAGAGCATTACAAGCTTTTATCTTGTTTTTGAAAACCTACAAGTTAAGTATAGAAGCCTCCTCCAAAAATCAGATTGCTTCTGAGCATAGTGCTCCACAGAGAGAAAAAGAGCCAACTCGCAAGGGAACTCGATGAAATGTCCCTCTGGCAAGTGGCAGTTCACACTCATCTTTGCTGGAAAATGCCACTGCTGCTCAGCAGCCCCGTCCAAAGAAGGCACTTTAGTTCCTAACCTCGGGTGTTATCGTGCTGAACCTTGCGGAGTCATTTTCCTTCATGATAAGATCAAAACCCAGGAGATTTCAAACCTAGTCTACACAAAATTCTCCAAACCCCAGATCATGAATTTTCTGCCTGGAGAGTGACCGCCCCCCAATCAGGATAATCAGAAAGAGGGCTGGTTTTGCCACACGCAGAGCCGACTCAGGCAAACACCACCCCACTCCCCCCACAGCAGTCTTTAACAGCTGTCTCATCAATTCGGATTTAGCCACTGAACCAAAGACCACTTCACCAGGTTCCCCAGGGTCTGCGTGAGACCCTCATGAATCAAAGTCCCAGGAGGACAAAGCCTGCCAAATGCAGGTCGCTGACGCTCACCCTGTGCCATGGACAAGGCACCGCCAGGCGTAGGGCCCAGGGACCTTCATTTTTAACAAATTCAATGCCGAGTCTTAACATCTACAGAAGCCTGCAATCTACCGTCGCAGGGACGGCTTTGGATCTGTCGGCACTTCTGCAACATGAGAGTCTCATCGGTAGGTGGCAGCATCTGAAAATTGTTGACTGTCATAGACTCCAACCTTCAGATTGTTCCCAGAACAGAAATTACACAGGAGCGTGGCTGCCTAAACCACTATCTCTAAGTGTTATTTCTACAGACAAGAAGTGGGATGGGACAGGTTCTGCATCATTTTCACCTCCAACTCAGATTTTGCAAATAAAAACAATCGACGGGCCATCTCGGCGCAGGTGGAGCTTTCTGCGGTGGATTTTGTGATCCGTTTAAAGCGGGATGGTGTAAACAGTCTCCTTGCCCTGATTGGTTAAGTCAGGATCACAAAGGTCAGTGGTTGGCAAGCACGCCGTGCACAGGGGCCAGAGAGTAGTAAATACTGTAGGCTTCGTGGGCCATAAAGTCTCCGACCCAGTTACTGAGTTCTGCCACTGTCACCCAAAATCACATGCGATAATCCACAGAAGAATAAACGTGATCGTGTCCCATTAACACCTTATATAACAACACTGAAATTCAAATTTTATATCATTTCCATGTCTCAGAGTATTATTATTTTTAAAAATTTTGCCCAACCACTTAAAAATGTAGAAACTATTCCTAGTTACCGGGCTGCACAAACACAGGCATGGCCGAGTCTGAACCATGGACAGCGCTGGGCAGAGTACCAACACAGGTCTGTTTGGGGGAGCAACATGAACTACTTTTAACTAAGGTTTCCAAAAGCGGCTTTTTGATGGCTCTTCTTTTTTAATACCAGATGTTTAGTCCAAGATGAGAATTAAAAGCAATTAAGAAAAAAAGCCATCAGGAAGACTGCGGAACCCTGATCCAGCATTGACAGCCAGGTGACGTTTTACCGAACAGAACCAACACTTAGGCGACATAGCTCCCGGCACAGCCAACCATCCTCCAACACTGCAAGCTCTACAAGGCCGGTGAGCACAGAGCTGTGGCTGGGGTCCCAGAGTGTAAACGCAGGCATTCAGGGGCAAAGGCAGGGAGGGATCTGAGGTGCAGGAGGCCACCTCCATTACCTGTCGTGTCCTGGCTCAGGGTTTCCTGGCTGCTGCTGCTATAAGAAGGCACTGGGGTGATGGACAACGAGGCTGGACAAGACAAAGGTGTGGCCAGGTCCGTCCTGCAGGTGAAGGATCGGTGGTACACAGGGATGCCCGCGTCTCTGGAGACGAAGAGGGGCAGATCTGACGGGAGGGTGGGTCTGCCTTGTGCATACGGATTCTTCCAGTGGGTGAGCCCAATTGCAACAGGCCCAGCAGCATCGTAACCTGGTGAGACAGACACAGGAGATCAGCAGCTGCAAGCAAAGCCTTATGCTGTGTTTGTTTTTCTATGCCCGAAGGTTGTAGCTGTGAGTCAAATCAAACAGCACTTGAGATAAGGACGCACGCTCATAACACACAGGCGGGTAACATCACACTCGAGGAATCCCGTTCGTTTGTCCAGTATACATTTACTATGTGCCTGGTCTGCCCTGGAACAGTTCAGACTCTGATAAAAGACACAAGATCTGAAAGTCATTACATCTAAAAAGTCATTACAGACTGACTATTTGCTAGCCATTTCGTATCACTGATCTCCAAGCCTCGCACCAATTGTACAAGGGAACTATTATTTCAGCTTCACAGGTGAGGAAATTAGATCTCAACTTGATCTACAGCAGCAGCTCGCAAGTGCCAGTGCAGAATTTAAGACCAGACCCGAAATCTATGTTCTTTCCCATAACCTGTACTAGCCACAGTACAAACCAGGATGGAAGAAACAGGAAAAAAGCAGGACAGAAAGTGTCCCCCGGGAGCTGAGGGAAAAGAGCCCTTCCAGACAGAAGGATAAATCACAGGAAGCCGACAGGACTTCTACTGACACCGCTTGCTGCCTCGCTGCCAGAGGGACTCGTCTGTAGAGCAGATGAGATTTTTTTTTAGTCCACGTTTTATTTTGGTACTTGTTGTTCATTTGAAGTACGATTAAAATCAAAACTGACTGTAACCTGAGGGAGGTTCTGTTCATGCGGGAGACGCACACAGAAAGAAAACTTGGCAACAAAGTGTGGGCAGGGACAATCTGATCCATCTCTGGGTCCATCTCGCGGTTTCCAGCATGGTGTAGGAGGACTGCTTGGTCCCCCAGGGCTCTCGACTGAGGCCTAGGAATGAGCAATCCACTCCACTGTCGTTGAATAATAAATCATGAGCAATGACACTAATCTCTAGCACTTACTGGCCCCACACTAAGGGATCTACCAGCACCACCTCATTTAAACCTCGCAATAATTCTGTGAGGCACCTTCCATTAGTCCCACTGACAGACGGGGAAACTGAGGCCACCAATAACTTCCTCCAAGATCAAAAGGACACAGAAGCAACAGTCAACATTGAAGTTCCGGCCGCCAAGCCATGCTGTCTCACCAAGAGAGCAGCAGAATGAGGAATTCTGGGACCTGGAAATGGGGCCCACTCCCCGACTAGTCACTCTTACATTATTTATTCACTTCGGAATGGATTTTCAGAGAACCCTTGGTTGGCCACAATGCTCAAGAAAAGGGAAATGCTGAGGACATGCTGACTGGGTAGTTCCAACTCTTCTCCGTGGGTCCCCTGCCTACAAGGTGCCTACAAGGTGCCTACAAGGACCACAGGGAGTGAGCCTCTCTTGGGGGAGGGGGAGGAAACCTCTGGGGACCATCAATGGACCCACAACCCATCATGGAGCCAAAGATGCTGTGAAAGACTGGACTCAATGACGCCGGCCACACAACTTCCTGGACTACACTGTTACGTAAACTGATGATCAATATTCTGGAATCTACCACAGCTTGTAAAACAGCATCCAGCCATAGAAGGACATTCCACACTGTTCTATTTAAACTGATGTTCCTTATGTTCTTATTTAAAAATGTGGACTCTGAGGAGAAGATTGTTGGCATTGTCGAAGTTAGAAGTAGGAGGCACTTTTTGCTGTCTTCAATCAAGTTAAGGGTGTAAAAATGCAGCGCAGTAAAACCTTTAACTTGGAGGAACAGAACCACACTCCAAGGAAGCATCACCCACATCACCCCAGCAGCAGCAGCCGCCACTGCCGCCAACGCCAGCACCACCAATACCTGCAAATGGGCGACAGGCCAGCAGCCAAGATGAGGATTTGACTACTGACCTGAAGAGTTTTAGGAAACCAGGAGAGAAGACCTTTACCCAATGTAGCCGTCTCTTTGTGGGCAATCTTCCCCCTGATATCACTGAGGAGGAAATGAGAAAGATGGGAAAACAGGAGACGTTTCCATTCACGAGGATAAAGGCTTTGGCTTTATCTGCTTGGAAACACGAACCCTTGCCGACACTGCCAAGGCAGAGCTGGGTATTCTGCCCCTCCGTGGAAAACCAGCGCATGTGTGCTTTGCTGCCATAGTGCATCCCTTACCATCCGAAACCTTCCTCAGTATGTGTCCAGCGAGCTACCGGAAGAAGCCTTTTCTGGGTTTGGCCAGGTGGAAAGGGCTGTAGTCACTGTGGATGATCAAGGATAAGGCCTTGTTGAGTTCTCGGGGGAGCCAGCTGCATGGAAAGCTCTGGACAGATGCAGTGAAGCATCTTCCCCGCTATCACACTTCCTTGGCCTGTGACTGTGGGTGGAGCCGATGTACCAGTTAGATGATGAAGAAAGACTTCCAGAAAAGCTCGCTATAAAGAACCAGCAGTTTCACAAGGAGTGAGAGCAACCACCTGGATTCGCAGAGCCTGGCTCCTTTGACCATCAGTGTGCCACGCGCTGGAAGGCACCTATTGAGATGGAGAAGAATCAAGTGGACCGCAACGTCAAGGGAGCACGTGAGAAGCTGGAGACGGAGATGGAGGCCGCTCACCATGAGTACCGGGTTAGGCCGATGAGGCAGGATTTGATGAGGTGCCAAGGAGAACTTCGGAGAATGGAAGAGCTGTATAACCAAGAGCGAAAGCAACTGGAGCTCAGGCAAGGGAAGAGGAGTGTAGGCACCGGGAAGAAGAAACGCAGCAGCCACAAGGATGATGCAGTGAGAGCAGGAAGGATTCAAGGGAACCTCCCCTGATGCGAGAGAACAAGAGATTCAGATGGACCAGATGGCTATCGGAGGCGCTATGGACATAGACAACAGAGGCACCGTGCCCCCTCTCCTGTGCCGGCTGGTACCCCAGCTCCAGGACCTGCTACTATGATGCCGGATGGAACCTTGGGACTGACCCCACCAACAAGTGAACGCTTCGACCAGGCTGCTACAAAGGCAGGAATTGGGGCGGCTGGTGGAACCCCCTCCCGCATTCACCCGTGCAGCTCCTGGAGCTGAATTTGCTCCAAACAAACGTCGCCAATACTAATAAAGTTGCAGTGTCTAGTTTCCTGAAACCCTTCAAGGAAGGAACCCTTTTGGACTAGCCAGAATTCTAACTTGGAAAAGTGATAGGGATTCCTCCCAATAGTTAGGTCTTCCCTGCCTGTACTACTCTAAGGGAGTGTGCTGGAGCAGAGGGCAAGGGAGGGGGGATCTTTAACAAATCGGTTCTGTGTGGTATGTTGTTTAATCAATTCCTGAAATTTCAAATATAATTAATTGTTGAAGGCCTTGGGGGGAACCATGGCAAAATGGTTCCTTAGAGTCCCATTAATCTTGATCATTCTAGTTTTTTGTCCATTGTGTTTCATTTGCTTTCCTCACGCCTCACTCCCAGAGACACTGCCACATATACCACAAAAACCAAACATCTCCCAGTGACCTTAGCCCCATTGCTCCATTTTCTCCCAGGTGAGAATTCAGACAAATGTCCAGAGATCACAAACAGCTTACGTATGGTTCTGTTAGATCCCCTATATTATCCTTTTATGTACTAAAGACATTTTCTCTTAAGAGATTTTCATTTTAGTATATCTTAAAAAGAAAAATCTTATGTAAATTTGCCTCCATCTTTTCCTTGGGTAAGAACATCCCAGGAATGACCCTTCTGTGTCCATGACATTGCTGTTCACAGCTTTTCTTGATAGGCTTAGTACAATCTTGGGAACAGGGTCGCTGTATGTATGCTGAAGGTCTGACAGTCGCTCTTAGCCTTGCCTAACTTAAGATAGTTATGCTGTGCATTTTTTGTTGATGTACCATGTTTGATTTATCTCTGATACCTTAAATTTGGAGTTTTTCTGAGAAATGGAGCAGCAATATAACATCAACTTATTAAGTACATTTTAAGTCTTTTAAAAAAATAAAAAAGTTAAAAAGAAATGTGAAACAAAGTATTCTGTACTGCCATCTATTTATACCAGAGAATTGTTCTATAGGGAAAATAATGATAGGATCATGTTTCCCCCTTGCCTTGTTTCATTTAGAAACTTCCTTGCATCCTTGTCTTCTTCCACTTTCCCAAGCTGCTTTGGAATCACTATGAACCACACAGCACTATGGGAAAGCATCACATTCAAAGGTCCGCTAACCGAAGAATGGTAAACTGTGTGACGATAAACAATGGAATGCTAAATGCCAAACGCATACAGAAAAACACTGCACAATCACACTTATATATGGAACCTTTAAGGGAAAAAAGTCAAAGGTACACAAAGAGACAGTAAAATGAGAGCTACCAAAGGGATAGAGAAGGGGGACACGAAGATGTCGATTTCAGGGGATCGAGTTGCATTTATGTAGGAAAAAGAAGTCTAAAGATCTAACCAACAGCACAAACGCTATCGTTACTAACACTGTACTCTGGAAGAGACTGAATTTCAAGTGTTCTTACAACATACACACGACAAAGGAAACTGAATGACAAACGTGTTGATTTGCTTGATTGTAGTAATCATTTCACTCTGTGTATCAAAACATCACATGGCATACCTTAAAAATATACAATAAAAGTAAAAGAAGTATACAGTGTCTGATTCATCATAACTACTTTCTTCCCCAAAAGTAATTTTTTAAAAAAGTTTCTAAGGAACTCTGAACAGTCCACAATTTTAGGTTTTGCTACTTATAAAATTACAGCTAATGCACAGCGTGGATTTGAGTTTGAAAAGATATTGTTCATGTGATGAGCAAGCCCTTTTTTTAGTTTAGAAAATTTTCACATCATTTACTCTGGAAGCAGTTCACTGACAAATAATTTAGCCCATGTTATTGATACAAACAAGAGTTATGACAGGAACTACTTGATTATGGTAGACTAGAGATGCACTAGGCTAAATTTAAAAGTAGCAATGAGGTCAATGTATTCTGAGGAACAAGCAACAAGGGAGACAGCTGGCATCTAAGATTCAAGTCCCAGGAATGTCACACTGGCAGCCTGTTCATCCTCCCTCACCCACCAGCGTGGCCTCTGTTGGGGAGGGAGGGAGACATGGGGCTCAAAATTCCCTTCCAGTTCAGTGTCAATACTGTCACTTTCCAGGCCCAAAATTGTGAAGAGAGTCACAGAAGGAACACCCAAAATTGCAGGGCAACTTGAGAGAGAAAAAAAATGTTAATTACATATAAGGTTCTTAAATCTCTAATGTATGGATAAAAAGGAATTTACTACGAGAAAATAGGTTATCCAAGACGTTCATGCATACACCAAATGATTTGAGTCATCATGCTTCCGTTCCCCGGTATTTTTTTTTTTTTTGATACCTCTGGTTTTGGCAGGACATACAGTCCTATGGGAACTACATTAATGGGGAATCTGCACCAGTACTATGGGGTATTTTTGGGGTTTTGGTTTGTTTTGTTTTTTGTATTTTTTTTTCAGACAGGGTCTTCCTGCGCAGTTCAGGCTGGCGTTGAACTCACTTTGTAGTCCAGGCTGGTCTCGAACTTGCAATGATCCTCCTCCTGCCTCAGCCTCCCAAGTGCTGGGATTACAGGCATGCAACACCATGCTCGACAAGTATTATGTTCTTAAACGGCAAAGACTCACAGGTGTGCTACAGCTGGCCAGATGACTATCCTGTCAGAAGAAAGGCTGAAGAAAACAAGAGTTTTTCTGAGAACTCCTTAGATGACCCTATGCGACTGGGTCTCCCTCTAGTACTTTGAGTCCAAGGTTGCTGTTCTCTGCGTTTATCATAAACGTTGCAAAAGTGCTTCGTACTGACAGACTCGGACAGATGACGGTCCCATGCAGGGCTCTTTCCCTCCTACCTCCCGACACAGTCGCCGCTGTATTTGGGAATCTGCCCCATCTCACAGTCTGTGGCACTGGCCTAGGGACCTCATTCTCATCCCCTCCCGCTCCGAAGCCTCAAGTAGGCCGGACGGGGAGAACGCCAGTGTCACCTCCTGCTCAGGGGGCGGCGAGCGGACCCAGCCCTGCCCGTGGAGAGGGGAGAAGTCTGTTGAGGAGCCTCAGGGTTAAGCTGCCCCTCCAGTGAAGGCCGGAGGAAGGAGCCAGAGCTCCTCTCTTGATCACCACTGTGCACCAATGCAATTCCCGGAGCCACCGCAGCCATGTGGCTGCCACCATGAAGATAAACTGACCAGGGCAGAGAGGAGGAAGCCGTTCGCGACGCCACCGAGCAGCTTGGTCAACCCGCCTGAAGGCCCGGCCCTGCCTCCTCCAGTCTCCTGCTCCTTGAAGAGTATGCTTCCTTCTGGACGGAGCCAGCTCGAATCAGGGACTGAAGCAGCGTCCCAGGGCTGCGGGTCGCCCCGCACCTTTGGCGATGCCTGCACATCTGCCACTTCCCCTTCCGGTCAGCTTCCTGAGGCAGCGGAAACGAGGGGCCACTGCCTGAGCACCGCCACCAATCAGGAGCGGACTCCCACGGTCTGGAGCTTGACGTCACCAACATGGCGCCAGTGGGGCTGCGCTCCCTTTGGGAGGGGCCTCCCCTGGCTTCCGGTGTACCTTGGCTCACAGGGGCAACATTCACCTTCCCTTGATTACATCCATTTAGACTGTTTCCAAAAATGGTCACATTCTCAGGTGCTGGGGCCAGGACTTCAAGATATATCTTGGGGAACACAGTTCAACCCATAGCATCATGAAATGGTGGCCACAGCTGACTGGACCAGGGAAGAGTAACTGCCCCATTCCTGCAGGATGGCGGTAAGAAGAATGTCATCTAACAGGAGCTACATTACCTGGGTTCGAGTCCCAGGTCTTACTACTCATTACTACCTCTTATTCTTAGTTAACACTTGAACCTCCTGGGGACTCAGTTTCCTCACCTATAAAATAGGGACAATAACACAATTATCTCGGGATTTTTGTTAGACTTACGTGAGTAAGTATAGAAAAAGTACTCCAAACAGTGCTTAGCAAAAAGAAAAGTGTCATAAAAAGTGTTTGCTTCTGTATGGCTCTCATTGTCTACCAATCCATTCACTTTAATTGAAAAGTGTCTTAAAAGAGAACTCTTCAGCAATGACCCATAACTCCTTACTCAGAACTTTCAACCTGGCTTCTGTGCCACTGCTCCCTGTCATGGCTCTCGGAGATGTCACCAGGGCAGCCCCTCACTTTTACACTCTCCCTGCCTCCCCTTCCACAAATTCTCTACGCTTTCCAAGAAATGCACTTGCTTGGTTCTCATCTCTGCATCTCCTTCTCTTTACTGTGCTCCCCACTAAGATTCATCATGGTGTTTTCGTTGAAACGATTAACGACTTAAGAAGTCACAGTGGCATATTCTGGACCAAGTTCTGCCACTTAATTTTTAGTGCCTGGATTTGCTTCTGGGTTTCCACTGGGTTGGCACCAACCAGTGTAAGAACTGAGTCACGTGAAAAGCAGACTGCAGTAACCTCACTGCGGGGGGTATTAACAGACTCCACAGTAGGCTGAGCAGAGAAAGGTGATGGCACAGCAGTCACCAGGAAAACCCCAGCAGGAAGGTGTGCTGTACTCTTGCACCTTCTCCCTGCCGCCAGCACTGCCCTGCATTACCAGCAGCGATGACATTTCAGAAAGATGACAGCGTGCACCATGTTACACTAATGTGGTGAATTTGGTGCGTTTTTGCTTTCCAGTGTTTTACATTTGATTTATGATTTTGACTTTTGTGGCTATTTGGCAGGTAAGGTGTCTACATTTAGCTTTCTGTTTGAACATACTAAAGTGACCTTGTAATAATAAAGAATCTGAATTCATAATAGAGGCTTAGCATTATTTTATGAGGATCCACATTGCTGGAGTTGGAGAAACCCTGGCACAGTGTTTCAAAGCACATGGATGCACACTCCTGGAACCCCAGCCCTTGGAAGCTGTACCAGGAAGACTGCAAATCTGAGCCCAGCCTGGGTTACTGCTGACTCAGTGAGACCCTGTCTCAAAATAAAAAGGCGAGGGAGTCTGGGGTCTGATGCTGGAGCTCAGTGTGAAGGCTTTGAGTTTGATCCTCAGTCCCACAAAATGAACAAGTAAATAAATAAATGTTTACAAAGTAAAACAAAACATGGGTTTTAGTGTTCGACAGATCTGAACTGGAGTCACAGGCCTGCAAATAACTGCCTGGGTAGCAAACAAGTCAAAGTTTTTTCATCTGCAAAACAGAAGCAGTAGCAGCAGCACCTTCCTTCCAGAGAGCTGACTAAGTACAATAACGTTATGTCAGGAGCCGAGAGACCGGCAGGTAATAAGTACAAAATAAATGCTGGCTGTCACTGTCGTCATTATTTTTTCCCGCTCTCTATCCCAGTACCCAAGATTGTGGAATCAACAAAGTTTTGAAAGCAAATAGAAAGGAGAAAAAAGACAACAGACAAAACAAACTCTCTTCCCCTTTTGACTGAAATAAGCCACAGCGGGACAGAGGGCTTTGAATGGCCTGGACCAGGCCACCACTGGGGCATGGAGATCATCTTTCTGACAGGGAAGGAGCCGGGGGAGGCAGCTGGTCCACGGAGGATTCTTCCAAGCCAGGCAAGCCTGTTAATACTGGCAAAGTGTCAACTACAGGAAGGAGAGAAGTGCACTCACTGACTAGGAAAGTTGCACAATGAGAATGCTATTCCTGTCCAATTCTCCTCCACTCATTCTGATCACAATGTGGAGAAAGAGCCATGGTCACCTAGGCCTACAGCAGCACACAGCTCATTACAGCTAAATCTTGGAAGCAACCTGCACGGCCATCAACAGCTGACTGGATAAAGAAAATATGCATTTATACACAATGGAGTACTACCCTGCCATAAAGAAGGATAAACCTGAGTCGCCTGCAGGAAAATGATGCTCCTTGAGACCATAATGTTAAATAAACTAAATCAGACACACAAGCTTAAATATTACATGGTTTCTCTTTATATGAGAAAGTAAAATTATACATAAAGAGAAGAATAAACGATAATAGGAAACAGGAAGACAGATCTTTTGCAAAACGAAAGGGGAACAAAAGATGGAGGGAAGAAAGGGGATGAGAAAAGCATTAAGTTGTATTATGAATATGTACCAACTCCCCATGAGGAATGCAATCATTCAGTATTGCACGTGTGTACTAATAAACTTTTTTTAAAAAGAAGGAGTATGGTTTAGCACGACCCTAACACTAGCTTGGTACCCCCCTTCTAACAAGGAAAAACAGACTTGGACCCCATGCATTGCTGGACAACTTCTTGCAGTTGCCGTTCAACAGCACTGGTTTGCTTTTCTTGTATGAACATTCATATGTACCTTACACAGTACATACAGCAAACACATACACATTTTCAATTTGCAGTTAACTGTAGGAAATTTATTCTTTAAATAGAGCAACATAAATAATGAAAAGGGACTGGGTCATAATATGAAGCACGTCATAGTGCAGTGGCTAAGGCAAACGATGAAAGCTGCAAAGTCGGGAAAGACTGGCCCTGGACCCTATTTCCTCCAAGTCCATTCAAAAGGATCCACAAGAGGGCGCCCAGAAAGCTGACCTGGCAACCATTGCTCTGGTTCTGAAAACAAAGGTGGACGCACAACCTTCCTCTCCTTCTCCTCCTCCTCCTCCTCCTGCTCCTCCTTCCTGCTTCCTGCTTCCTCCTCCTCCCCTTCCCCTTCCGCTTCCTCTTCTTCCTCTTCCCCTTCCACAGTCCCCCCTCCCTGCTTCCAAGCAGCAGTAACTTTTAGGAACTGTGGGTATGGCGGCTCACCTATGGTGATCTGGCTGACACAGCTGTAGTAGCTGCCCGTCGTGGCCGAGGACAGGTTGTAGCTTGCACTGCTCACATCTCTGTCTGTTAGGAAAATGAAACACAAGGAGTTAGTGAAGCCCAGGCCACACCCTCGGTACATCTGCACTCGGGGTGCATTTGAAGCATGCAGTAACCAACCCCGACAGCCACACACAGCGCTTTAGTCCAGAGTCAGGCTGGGAGGGAAGGGTGCCTGGGGTTGCTAAGGTAGACCAGAGGGATCAGGTGGGGCTCCCCGCAGGAAGCAGCCTCCAAATTCAAATCTCAAGGGTGAATTCTAGTTGACTGGCAAGAGGGGGTGCACTGAGGAGAGGGCAGGGTGAGGTCTGGGCGGGTGTGGAGGCCCAGAGTTCACAGAGCCTGGCGAATTAGCAGCTGGGCACGGGAGAGGGGTCCCGGAACCGCATCATTCCTGGGGTGGAGTGGAGGACAGGCCGGAGGAGGGTAGGAAGGGGGAAGAAAGACCTCGAGGTTTTTTGTGTTGTGTTTTGCAGCAGGAGCTCGCAATGGATTCCCAGCCCGCAGACTGCGCCCACCAGAAAGGCACTATGGTGACCCTGATGAGAGACAACAACGACCAAAGCACGGAACAAGGGGCGGCGGAAAGAGAGAAGGGGACACAGCTTCTTTCAGAGCTGGAAGTGAGGCCCAGTCCACAAAACCCCGCACTCCTGTGACCGGGAAATGTTCCAAGGAGAGCAAACAAAGGAAACCCAGACGTGCCTCAGATGCACTGCCCGGCGTGTCCCGCGGCCACCCGCACGGCTCCGATGGAAAGGCTGAGACTCCAGGCGGCCAGGACCTCATCCAGGGCCACACTCAGCACGTGTCAGAGCTGCACTCGCCCAGGTCAGAACTACTTCCCGTTGTTCACGAAACACAGCAGGAACATAAAACTGCGAAACTAGGAGAGGGCATGACAGAGAGCCTAGATGGCTGTGGGCATGGCGATGACATGCTAGAGACCACACCAAAAGTGTGACCCATGAAAGAAATGACTGAGAAACTGGAGTTTAAAATTTATAGCCTGTTGTGGGAAAGTCAGAATTGAAAGAATAAACAAGAGGAGCCGCAGACTCGCAAGAAAGAATTTGCAGATGACAAATCTGATAAGGGACTATTACCCCAAATACGCAAAAAATTATTAAAACTCAGCAATTAAAAAACAAAAAAAAAATGACAGGGCATGGTGGCGCACTCCTATAATCCCAGCATTCAGGAGGCTGAGGCAGGAGGATCGTTGCAAGTTCAAGACCAGCCTGGGCTACAAAGTGAGCCCAAGGCCAATCTGAACTGCATAGTGAGACCTAGTCTCAAACACACACACACACACACACACACACACACACACAACAAATGGATCTAAAAACAAATGAATCAAAAACATGGATTAGATACCTTACCAAGAAAACTTACAGGTGGCAAATTAGCATAAGAAAGAAAAGGTCAGGCAAATGCAAATTAAAACAAAAATGAGATACCACTGCACACCTATCAGAATGACCCAAATCCACTAAAAATATCAAATGAAGGCCAGAGTGTGGGCCAGCGAGGATGCTCATTCATTGCTGGTGGAAATGCAAAGTGGAACGGCCACTTCAGAAGACAGCGGGACAATTTCTTACAAAGAGAAACTTCATCTTATCATGTGATCCAGCAGATGTGCTCCTTGGTATTTATCCAAATGAGTTAAAAACTTACGTCCAAATGAGATCAAACTTAGATCCACACAAAAACCTGGCATAGATTATATATATCAGCTTTCACAAACTTGGCCAAACTTGGAAATAATCAGCATGTCCTTAGGCATGCAGTAGGTGAATAAGCGGTAATACATCAGGACACTGGAATGCCAGTCAGCAGCACTGATGAGAAATGGGCTCTCAAGCCATGAAAAGACGTGGAAGAAACTTAAATGCATATCACTCAATTAAAGAAGCCAACCTGGGACTGGGGATTTGGCTCAGTGGATAAGTGCCTGCCTGGCAAGCATGAGGTCATGAGTTCGATCCCCAATACCACAAAAAAAAAAAAAAGCCAACCTGAAATGGTTGCATACAATTTTGTTGAGAATTTAAAACTGCTTTAAAAAAATAAACTCCTGGCAACATCAACATGACAGGGCATCAGTTATTTTTGAACACTAAAATAGCTACATATTGTCTAATATAAAATAGCATAGGTTAGAAGAGTCATTAATAGTGGTTGCAAAACCTGTAAGAAATACTTGAATATCAAGTAACACTAAAAAATATTCTGATCTGTGATGGTGAAAAGTGTAAGTCTGAAGCAAAGAAATAATTAAGAATTATTTAAATTCATCCAAAGAGAATGGGTATCTAGACACATACTGGGTAAGATTAGAATGATAGCACAATGTAGATTGGTAGAGAAGATGGCTTTGTAGATGAACATTTTTCTGGGGAAAAAAAGAGCAAATACTTAGACAGAGAAGCCAGGAAGGGGGGGCGGGTCATTCAGAGAGGGCAGCAGGAAAAACACTGACAAAAGCAGGAGTGGGCCAGAAGTCTTCCTGGTGGCTGCATTCAGACCATGGTAGGCTCACAAATGAGAAGGTATAAGGATAAGAACTATTTTTAGACTGCTCGTAAGGTGGGAAAAAACAGTTCCATCGAGTGCATGTGGCCACCTCATCCTCAGAGACGCCCTCAAACCCTCAGGAGTCTCGAGGGTGCTTCCTGAACAGCTCGTCATCCGGAGCGATAGCACCCACCTGCGAGACCCCACGGCCACACATCACACCCTGGGGCTGTCGAGGACAGACACACACTAGCCAATCGGTGATGTCCAGAGGTCAGCGTGTACCTGCCACGAGGTGAACAAATGCTCAATAAATGTTCCCTAACTCAAAGGAGAAGGAAAAAGGTGGAGGAAATTCAAGTAGGATGAACGAGTGATTGCTTCTCTTTCCACTAGCCCTGACTTCAGGAAGCTCACTGTGACCAGACTCACAGGACTGACCACCAGATGACCCGAGTTGGAAGCCCAGTCTTGCTCCACATAAACTCTTTGAACCTGGCCAAGCTGTTTGAGTCCCTTTAGTACTGGCTTCTCTACCTGAGAGTCATGGTAATGATGCTTATCTTGCTTTCTCAGAGTAGAAAGGGGAGTAAGAGGTACGGCTAATAAAAATAAATCAGCTACGTGGGATGCACACTTAGCAAATAATTCAGTACGTATTTGTGGAATCTGCTGAGTCAACAAAATCCACACCTAAAATGCATCAAACAATTCCAACTACTCTCAGGTTGTTATTCCTAATTCTTTTGAAGTTCTTACTTGTGGTTTTTCCTTAAAAGACTTTGAAAGAGAAGAGATCTTCCAGGAACAAGGTCAAGGGCATCAAAAATGTACACATTCTGATTGGAATGGTAAAACGAGGGCAATCGTTTTTTGTAGTGATGCTTTGAAAAGGCGCAACGACCGAAAGTACAAAGAGCCGTGGAAGTTCATGGTACAAGGTGACTGTGTGAAGGAAGATGCTCTTCCTTATAGGATTTAAGCCAAAAATGCCAGCCTTTAGGGGGAAACCTCAATAGCCACTTAATCCTTGGGGAACAATTGCAGTCAAGAGAACATATCAGGTAGCTAGTGGAAAAACTCGAGACTGTGAATGAGATCAGTAAATACGGTGGGCTCCGGATCCAGTATCTAGATTAGACTTGTGGCAGGCTACTTCATCTCTGCATGGTTCTGTGTGCTTGTAATAGAAAAATAGAAATAATAAAGACACCTGCTATATAAGGTTATGTGAGCATTAATTACACAAGAAAATCTTCATATTACAGTATGTAATACATTGAAAGTGTTCAATTCGCATTAGCTGTTACTTCTCTTTTATACTTAAAACGGACAAAGATGGTCATAAAAGAAAATGTCATATACAAAGAAAATAAATGAAGGTCACACAAAGCATTAGGGGTGAATCTTGAATGCATAATGGTGGATGAAATAACCAACCCAAAACAATACACATGATTCTACTTACAAAAGCTTCAACAAACAGAATGAGACTGTGCTGCTTATGGGTAAATAAATGGATGGCAAAACGGGGCAGAAAACTAACAAAATGATTAGCACAAAGGTCAGAATCCTGGTTCCATTTGGTGGAGGTGAAGGAAGTTTGAATTATGAAAGAAAACAAGGCAGAGATGGGTTCCATTGAAAATATACTGTTTGAAGCCAAGAAGGAGAAGGAGGAGGAGGGGAGGGGGAGGGGGAGGAGGAGGAGGAAACTTCCCCGAGTCACACTCTGAGATGTCACAAAACCTGGAATTAAAATCCAGGTTTCTCTTATGTTAGGAAAGTAACTGAGAACTGAGACCAAGGCAGAAGAAGGACAGATTAACAAAACAAGCTATGTTCCATGGATTCCTCCTGTACCTGGTACTGTATTTTTGATATGCTAAGCAATGAGATTTCCTAGGTAACAAGATGTACATGCTTCAGGCAGGCACTCGGCAGAAATGTGTGAACAAAATTAACACAATCTTATTTGTCTCAAATTATTTTCAGTGTACTCATAAACAATATAATTTAATAACAAAAGAAAATCAGGCCCATCTCAACACAGCCTATGAGATCGCTTCTCCTGACCCCAGTGACAAAGAAAGAACCACACCTATGTACGCCTTTCCACCAAATGTAGTATTCTGGTGAATACATAGGCAATTCTAAGCAAAAGTGTTCACATAAAATGATAATCAGTTTAATGTGGGAGGTTTGGGGAAAAAAGAACAAAACCAAGCACTAAGTAATAATAGCGTGCAAGCCAGGAGCCTGGTGGGCAGAGTCAAGGAGGTGAATGCACTGCATTGAAAGTCAAGCAAAATACAATGAGTAAGTGTAGAGTTGGTAAGAAAAAACTAAATAAAAGTTCAAGAGCAATTATTGAGACAACAGAAATGACACTAAATTTCCAAACTGGTTTGTTGTGTTCAAGAAGGTAAGGTCAGGGTGGTAGAAAAAAGTGAGAGGAGGAATTTAACAAAAAAGTTCAAATTAGTAAAAGGAATTAAATGAGAAAAACTTAATAGGAAAGAAAAAGACAAAGTAAAACTCTAGAAATGAGCACAAGCAATAACAATATGTGTAAGTAGTCTAAGTTTGTTTTTTTTAAATATTGTGAGATAGACCGGTGGTGCACTCTTGTAATCCCAGCACTGGGAGGCTGAGGCAGGAGGATCCCTGCAAGTTTGAGGCCAGCCTGGATTACATAGCGAGTTCAAGACCAGCCTGAACTAATAGTGAGACCCTGTCTCAAAAAGAGAAAGAAAGAAAGAAAGAAAGAAAGAAAGAAAGAAAGAAAGAAAGAAAG
>RJWT010017398.1:0-19338 GCA_004365215.1 Cuniculus paca | reverse complement strand
CACTGATTTATGTGCTCCTGCTTCACGGTTACTGTGGGTCCGTGTGTGTATGCATGTGTGTGTGTGTGTGTGTCCACTCACGCATATCTTCCCCTCCCTTCCCAGCTCTTCCCCTGTCTAGTACATAGGGAGGTTTTATCTCCTCCACCCCAACCTCTCGTACTGTGCTTAGTCTCCTATTAGGACTTAAAAAAAGAAGAAGCCTGGGACAAAAATGCAAAAGGACAGATCCCTCCCTACCTCCCTACATTTGCAAAAATCAGGTGCTTTCGTTGTTTTGTTTTGTTTTTCTTTTCTTTTCTCAAAAAGACAAGCTATAGCCAAGACGTTCAAAGGAGTCTTCAAAGAGTAGGCTAAGCTGTTTCACCTTCTTGAGAGCAGAGACCTCCACGCTCCCAGCCCAGTGCTGGGGAGGATCCGCACTTCCCCAGCCCGCGGGTCCACGCTTGGCTAAAAGTACACGTGCATATTTCCCGCCTTGGGGCACACTCTTCCTGTGCGTTGGAGTCTTTCCGTGCACTCCAGAAGGATGGGCTAACTGCCTTCCCAGTTTAACCAAATCGCAACAAACTCATTTTTCCATTTTTAAGGACTTCTCCAGCTCTTGGTGGTGGGAAAGTAAGTGAATCTAGATAGTTGGAGCCCAAATTCAGGTCTGATGGAGCTCTGCTGGGAGCAAGGGAAGGACAGGCTGGGGACGGAGTGGGACGAAGGTGAAGATGAGACCCTTGGGTCCCCCAGGGGGAGGAAAGGGAGGAATCTTCCAGCATGAGGAATCTACCAGTGAGCCCAGAGCAAGCTGACTCTGGTTGCCCAGGGACCCAGCTAGGTGAGCCACCAGGAGGAAGGCCATGGGGGCAACCCCCCTAGAGGTGACCCCTGTGGTGGTTGGAGCCAAGTGGAAGCGTTCTACAGGTCATGACATGACGGACCCCTCGCCCCAGCATGCACATGTTACTGAATGTGTGCTAGCATTTTTCAACTCGGGCACTGTTGACATTTTGGCCAAGTCACCTGGTGTAGAAGCTCCTGCTCCCTACTTGTGATAACAAAACATGTCTCCAGACATTGCTAAATGTCACCTGTGGGGCAAAACCACCCAGGTGAGGACTGCCACTCTGTGCTATGACCTCCTTAGCTAGCTGCAATCTCCATGACCCAGGAGAGAAAGTGGAAACAGTCATTCAGGAAGCTGCCCGAGGCCTGAGAACAAACAAAGTATGTGAAGGATTCTTTACCATCCTGCCTCTTGTTTTGCAACTCCAAAGTCTAGCTCATAATCTTTGAGACTGAGGCATTCTGTGTTTGTTAAATTAATAAATCAGTGGACATCATAATTCTCCATATGGTTAATTCTCTGGGCTCCAGTTCTCCATCAAAGCAAATAAACAGAGAGCTCATTCTTAGTAGCAGGATCGGAGGAGGCAGAAAGCAGTGATACACAGCCAGGTGCACCCCTGCGTATAGTGGACTCTCATTTAAAGGGATCCACGTCAGGTGAAGCTGTTCTGGATAGTAAACCAGAGAGATGTGGGATGGGCCTTAGACATGTTGGTTGGTTTCTTAAGGCTCATATTTCTCCTCCATAAGTGATTCCACCTGGTCCTCCTGAGTGAAGACCAGAGAGATGGTAATGAAGGTCTTTATGACACAGTCACAGGGGATCAATAAATGAAGATTCTTATCATAATTATCTCTACTCAGGTGCATAAACCGACCATGTGCATGCACCAGATGAATCAAGAATAATGGGATATTGTCCCTTGATTCCCGGAAGGAGCTAAGATTCTCAATCATTTATGTGTATTTAAGGATTTGTAGAATAAGAAAGAACCTTCTACCCTGACTCAGGAGAGATGCTTCCTGGTGCCAGCTCTAATTAGCAATGAGCCTGAGAACATGAGAATTTGCCTCAAGAGGCTTTGAGACGATTTCATTGTCTGATATTTGGAAAACTGAGCATAAGCACAGCACAGAAGTGCACACCTGTAATCCCAGCCCTCTGGGAGACTGAGGCAAGAGGACCAAAAGTTTGAGTCCAGCATGGGCAACTTAGTGAGACCCTGTCTCCAAATAAAACACAAAAAGGGCTTGGGATGGAACTCAGTCCTGGGTTCAATCACCAATATCAAGAAAAAAATTGAGCTCAGATTTTTTTCTGAATCACTTACTCTTTGCATCTATGAATACAAAACGACCATCTATTGTTCTTTTCTGAATCTTTGTGCTTTGAATCTCTGTATATAAGATGACCATCTGCAGCAGTATTAAAACTACAGGCTTCTCTGAGATTTTCAGTGCATTGTTATAGAATGAAACTTAGAGCTGCAAAAATCAATGACAAATCACCAAATACATAAGTTAGCTACCATGACTTGATTATTCCTTTGCATGGCAAATAAGTTGGATTTAAATATGCATGATTTTACTGTCATTTCAGGAACGTGGTCATTCCATCACGTATTGAATAAAAATAATCAATGGGAAATAAGGCCACACATCAAGTGCCTGTCAAATTGAATGTCAAATTGTGAAATGCAAACACAGCAGATTTGTTTAAAAGAAAATCAATCTACCAGCACAAGACCTAAATATAAATCTGAACAACCCAGTTTTGTTTTTTTTTAAAGAGAATAGAAACAAAACTTAGTAAAACACAACAAAGCAGATCAGAACAGAACAATGCAAGCAATACAGGTCTTCAAAACGTAACAACAGGAAATTAACAATGGCTACCCTAAGTGTCTCTTGTTTTCTTCGAAATGGTTGAACAACCCAGTTTTGCTATGGTACTCCTCACATTTCCCTGTCTTTATTTTTTTTGAGACACTATCTCACTATGTAGCCCAGGTTGGCCTCAAATTTGTGGCAGTCCTCCTGCCACTCAGTCTCCCAAGTGCTGGAATAGCAGGCCTGTGCCACCACGCCCAGCCCTCACAGTTCCATTTCTGTACCTGCTTTTGTGACATTTCCCCCATTTTGAGCACTGCTTTGGTCACCAAGTCCTACTGGGATGGACAGTGGATTCTCTGGAGCCACTTACAAGAGGTGACCCCAAGTTCATCCACTCAAGACTCTTCATTACACCATTCTCGAGTTCCTGCTCTACCAGTTTCCCTGAAGCACATAGGAAAAGACTGTCACAAAACCGTTCAGAGATGCCCAGGTCTCTTGTGTCCAAGCAGCTGTGGAGCACCTGATATACTGAAAGGTTACTAAGGAGGGTCACAGAGGTCAGTTAAGGGCAATGCTGCCAGAGAAGGGTAGGAGTTAGGAGAAGACAGTGATCAAAGCTATGGCTCTGTTCTTAAATTATTGCATCTTTGGTGATAAGACAGTATTTCTGAAGCACAGAATGCAAAGGACCACAATTAATAAGCCTGTATGGAAAGACTCAATATAGATACAATATCAAATTTCTCATGTAAGAGAAGCCATATGACATTTAAACCGTGTGCCTGACTTATTTCACGTATCTATCCCGTTGTTCCAAAATCACTGTAATTGGTAGTTCTTTTTATTACTTCTTCAATTTCATTGACTTATATTGGATTGTTCAGGGTTTTTATAACTTCTTGGCTCCACTTTTGTAATTCATATATATCTAAGAATCTATTCATTCCTTCCGAATTTTCCATTTTACTAGAGTACAGCTTCTCAAAGTAGTGACAGATGGTCTTCAGGATTTCTGTAGAATTTGATACGGTTGGCTAGGAGCTTGCCTATTTTATTTAATCTTTCAAGAAACCAACTCTTTGATTCATATATTTTTCATTTTTTTTTAGTCTCAGTTTTATGCATTTCTTCTCTGGTCTTTATAATTTCCTTCTTTGTACAGTTTTGGATTTGAATTGTTCTTGTTCTTCTAGAACCTAGAGATTCATCACTAGGATATTTATCTGAGCTCACTTCAGTTTTTCTGCTATGGGAATTCACTGCTATAAATGTCCCTCTCAGGACTGTTTTTATTCTGGCGGGTAGGTTCCAGTGTGCTAATTTGTTTTATTTATGCTACTAGTTTCTGTTTGTTTATTGAAAAGAAAGTTTTGTCCTTTTACTTGTTTCTTTTTTGTAAGACAGAATCTGTTTTTATTCATGATCTATATTCTGAATTCTGATTCTTTTAACATCACAATACACAGTATATTAACCATTTTTATTCTCTAATCATTTTGTTGTGAAATTTTGTTTTAGTTTTTCATAGAATAAGAAGAGCGTTTTTCACTATTTTCTTTATTAATATCTACTTGTATTACATTAGCTTTTTAAAAGAAAGTAAAGAATGGTTTGTGTAAGGTGGTATAAACCAGTCCAAGTGATGAGGGCTGGATATGAGTGGGTTATTTTATTTTAGGTGCAGATGTGATCAGGTTATTTTATTCTAGATGAGAAATTTCTGACCATGGTAAGGAGACTAGACTAGAATAGAGAAAGACAAAACCAAAGAGAAACAAAAGACTGTGAAAGTGATATAGAAATGAAAAAGAACCAAAGACATTAACAGATAAAATGCAGAGAACTGCATTGAATGACAGAAGTCAATCATGAAATTTATTCTTGGCTTGAAAGACAAAGTAGATGACGGTAGTAGTCACACATGTACAGTATTCAGGAACTAGGACAGGACCAAGGGCTCAGATCAATTTGAGGTGTGCTGAGATTGAAAAGCTAATGGGATGTATCAGTGAATACGTCCATAAAAGGTGGAAATGTGTAAGCCAGATGTTCCAGAAAGTAAAGCAACCTGAAGATACAGTTATTTCTAAATATCTTGATGAAATACAAAAACATATCCAGAAAAGTACATAAAAATAAATGTAAGCTTAGTAAGTTATTATAAATTAAACATTCACTTGGCTACCACCTGGGTCAAGAAACAGAACATGTCTAAATTCCAAGAAGACACCTGCCTAATCACAACCTAACAGAACCACTCTTTTGATTTCATGCTAATCACTTCCTTGTTATCCTATTTTTACCACCTAATTATACATCTTTAATCAAACTAACTGGGCCGGGGATTTAGCTAAGTGGCACAGTGCCTGCCTGGCAAGCATGAGGTCCTGAGTTTGATTCCTGGTACCCACCCCCCCAAAAAAAAGAAAAGAAAAAGAAAGTGTTATATATTAATCACACTAGCTTTACTTTGCCTATTTTGACCTTTATATGAATGGAATGATACAGGGTAGATTCCTTTATACCTGTTCTCTTACCTGCATATTGAAAAGTGTTTGCATGTGTATTGGGATTACTTGGTTTTTCTGGAATGTGGAATTCACATCTATTAACCACTAGTGGATACTGGAAATGTTTCGAGTTTGGGGCTGTCATGAATAAAGCTGTTTTGAACACATGTCACCAGATAGACATTTCTAGCAGATAACTAGCATGTAACAGAATTGCTAGATCAAGGAATTGCACACCTGATCAACTTGAATAGAAAATGTCAGCATATGCTCGAAAGTCACTCTGCCAATTTGCTCATGTGCCAGCAGAAAATAAGATTCCAGGCATTTCACAACTTCATCAACAGTTGGTATTGGGTACCTTTCTTCTTTCAGCCACTCCAAGGTGTTGCGGGAGTAGGGGGTACCACAGTATCTTTCACCGAAAACACCCATCTGGGCCACAGTTATTTAGTTATCCTCTTATACAATATATGTTTTATTATCTGGTTCATTTTTCCACTGGACTGTCTGTCTTACTGATCTATGGAAGATCAATATCTATTCTGAATGATGCCTTTTATTAGTTACATGTACTGCAGTTTCGTGCCGCCATCTGGTTGGATTTTAGATTATTTTGTTTTTACTCTTTCTGTTGTGATTCTGCACAGACAGAAATACTTGATTTTATTTTATTAAAATTACTATTTTTCTTATGGTTAATCCTGCTTGGGTTTAGTTTTTTTAAAAAATCATCTAACCCAAGGACAGATGATACTTTAAATTTTCCTAATAAATGTGATTCTTTTAACTCTCAGTGTTAAAAGTTTCCAGTTTACTTGGAATTGATTTTGCACGTAACTTGAAGTTAGTAGAAATTTTCTTTCCCTGTATAGGTAACCAATTGCTGCAGCATCATAAATCAAGGGCTCTTTGGTGTGTTTGGATTTTTTTGTTTTGTGGTGACCACTCTGTTGCATTTCCTGTATTTTACCCAGTACCTTTCCACCTTAATATTATATCTTAAAAAAAAAAAAAAGCTTTTACATCTACTAAATTGAATTGTCTTACTTTTTAAAAAATTTTTAAGCTATTTGGGGTCCTTTACTATTACATACAAAGAGTAATACTGCATGACTGTGCGAACATTTAGATTTTCACAGGAATCAGAGTGAATCTGTAGAAATATTCAGGGAGAATTGCTAGCTTTGTTATAGTGACTCTTCTAATCCATGGATATGAAACACATCTTCATTTATTTCTGTTTTCTTTCACTTCTCCAAAAATTTCCATATGGAGATCTTGCACATCTTAGATTCAGTTTAGTCCTGGAAATTTATGTTCTAACAATGACTAGCAACTTTTTAAATTTTACTTTTCGTGTGCATTTCTCTTGCTGAATATGCAAAATCTAATTGACTTTTATTCCATTGATCTGATATCTAGCAACCTTGGTAAGTTCATTCTTAAATTTTAATAACATTTCTATATCCTTTTAGGTGTGTCATATACAAAACCATCTCATTAGAAAATAATAGTTTTTTTTTCCTTATTTCTTTTCTAAAAACTTTTCTGTCTCTTCTTTCTTCTCTGTGCTGGCTGGGCCTCTCAGGGATAAGTAAATGGTAAATGTGACCATTTGTTGACTCACCCAAAAAAGGAAAACCCAAAACTCCATGCAAAATGTGAATAACATGACCTCTGAAATACTACCAAAAGGTCAATACATCATATCCAATTGGACAACTCAGAACTATAAATTCTTGAGTGGGATACTACATTTTAGTAGTATTATTGTTGGGCATTCCTGATTTTTTCTGAACTTATGAAACTGCACAAGGAACATTGTTTCTCTTTCATTTCTCTGGAGGACTTTGGGTAACATTTCTTCCTTACTTGTGTGTTGGAATTTGTTGGAGAAGCCATACAAGCCTGAAATTTTCTTGGTGGAAGTGCTTTTGTTTATGGATGTACATCATTAATAGTAGTGAAACTATTTAGATTTTCTTCTTATTCTAGTGGTGGTTTGCAAATTTTATTGGAATATGTTACCTCCATTTGTGTCTATCTTCCTTTTAATTTGTAATAAATTTATTTATATCAATTTTATACAATAAAACTCTACAAGATATTAGTATTTTTCCAATTCAGTATTTGTTTGTAATTATTCACCTATTTCTCACATTTTTTGTACTTAATTTCTTTTCCACATTGAAAATTTCTATATAGTACATGTTCTCTTTGCCTATAGAACATATTTTAGTATTTCTTTCACTACTTATACTAGTCTTCTGATTTAAAATAGTTTTGTTTCTATTGGACTGAAAATATCTATTTCATTTTTATTCTTGAAGAATCTGTTTTACCAGTTGTCTCCCTAGTATAACAAACTAAAGGAGTTAGTGGGATCCAAAATGCACAATATATATGGTGAAAATGAAAGGGGAAGAACTGTCTAAAAAAGGAAGGCAGTGGCCATTGTTAATCTATTATCATGATTTGAAACCCATATTGTCTTCATTGTTCTGTTTAGTTTGGTTTTATTCTGTTTTGTTTGATTTTATTGTATTTGATGGTATGGACAGCTATTTCAAAGATAAAATATATAATGATAGCCATTGTGGATTTCCTATTATCTTGCTTTGAAGCCCTGTATTGCTTTCATTGTTTTGTTTTGATTGATTTTACTCTATTCTGTGTTGTTTGATTGTATTATGTCTGAAGGTTTAGGCAACTACTCTGAAGATAACAAGAAGCATCATGGTAGCCACTGTTGTTTTACTATTATCTTGAAGCTCTGTATTGATTTCTTTTGTTTTGTTTTGTTTTGTTTTGTTTTGTTTTGTTTTTTACTGGTTTTATTCTGTTCTATTTTGTTTGATTTTATTTATGCCTAATGTTATGGGCAGTTATTTTGAAGATAACAAGAGGCATTATGGGAGCCATTATTGATTTCCTTTTACCTTGTTTTGAAGTAATGTACCATGATCATTGTGATTGACTCTATTCTGTTTGGTTGTATTCTCTTCAAAACAAAGAAAGCATCTATTTAACCAGTTATAGAATGCTATATTGTTGTTTCTCTTGTGTGAGAAACACTGTGTGTGCATGCATATGTGTGTACAAATAAAGTACAAAATAGAAGAGCAATAAATAGGAAATAGGAAGAAGTTCAAATGCTTCCCCAAATTACATATTCTGTTGTTTCATAAGCTAATCTATCTCATTTATACTAATAGTTTGTCTTAATTTGCTCAAAAGAATTTTTTATCTTTTTTTTCATAAGAATCTATTTGGTTTATGTCTTGTACTGAATAATTGCTTAGAAGATAATGATACACATTATGATAGGTAGTGTTATTCTCTCATTATTTAGTTATGAAAATTTGTTTTGTTTTTCATAAAATAAAAAGAGGAAAAATGCTACATTCACTGGTACATCTAAAATATCAATTAGGCTTACTATGATAGAACCAAGACTGGCTGATCCATTTTGGGTTTTGATTTGTTTTCCCTGCTTCACTTTTGTAGGTGTTTTGACTCCGTGGCCTGATCACAAGCAAGGATTTTGGAAAATTCTCCTGCATTATTACTTTGAACTTTTTTCTCCTCTCCACTGAGTCTTTTCTTCCATGGCTTGGATCACACCATGCTATTTCATGTTGTTTTGTTTCAAAATCTCACTTTGGCTATGAGTTTTCTATCCCATATTTTCATCATGCTTCATTCTGAATGTTTTCTTCTGCTGTCCTTTCCATTTCACTCAATGTTGCTGTATTTAATTTGTTATTATTCTCATACCTGAATTTGTTTTATTTCAGGCTTTCCAAAGTGCTAGAACTTATATCTGATGCCCTTTCAAATTCGCCAACTCACTTTTTATAATTTCTAGCTTTGTAGGAAATTTGCACTTTATAGTTTATCTGGTGAGATGTACTCCCTCATTGTTTTAAAGGTCTTTTCTGATCCTTTCAGTGTCTGAAGTTCCTGCGGGTCTGTTTCTATTGTCTATTGCTTTGACTGGTGTTTCATTCATTGCTCTTGTTTACTGATGTGTTTTGTTATCTTTGATTGTGTGCTACCTAGTGTTGAAAAGGTGTTTATGTTTGCAGTGTCAGATGATACTATCTTCCCCTAGAGATTTAGTTTGTTTGCTTATCCAGACATCTAGCAGCATCACCAATCCTAGATTGTCTCAGGAAAATTTCTACAATTGGGGTTTTGTCTACCATACAGATGATTTGAAACTAGATTCTACAAAAAAGGCAGGGGCTGGAGAAGGAAAAGAAAGAGGAAGAAAAAAGGTCATGTATAATGATAATGAAACAGTCCATTCATTTGCCCAGTAGGGAGAAAGTGGAGGCAGTATCCCTGGAATAGCAGAAAAACAGTTTCAGGAGATTTAAGGTGTAACGTTAAAATAAAGAAATGCAAAAGTAAATTTGGAAATAATCAAAAACTTGACCTTCATGGGCAGAAAGATCTAGATCACAGAACATATATAAACTATTTTATTCCTCTTCAAAGTATGCTTATGTGAAAGTTTACCTTCCCTACTCGTATATGATCTTAGCCATAAAGACCAGAACTTACTTCTGCTCACTTGTAGCTCCAACATACATCTCAGAACCCTGCACATTATGAATGCGCAATTAATCTAATTGAAATACCTACATTATTCATTTGGGACTCATTGTGAATATTTAACCCCAACAAACCATGCACGCATTTTGTTTTCTAGTCTTATTTATTTCATTGGTAGCTATGGGGAAAGTGAGCATGGTCTCCAAGGACTAATAAGCGGCACTAGAATTTATGAGCACTTTTGTGCATGTGACTTTGCAGCCCGGATATGAGTGAGCATAGAAGGAACTTGGAGGGGCTCCCAGCCAGGTAGACAAGACAAACATGCACATGCCGATGTGGAGAAACAAAATGTTTTCCTTTCTAGTTCTCAAAACCACAGACTTCACATCACATTATTGCTTTCAAGGGTTGCACTGAGCAGACATAGCTCTTCATCAAGTGCCCCTTTGAGAAATCTCAGGATAATGTGATCCCCTCAATAATTTAAGTGTTTCTATTATGTGGTAACCTATACTTTACTACTGGGCTTAAAATTTTATATTGTGCTCTTTAAGAGTCTGGCATTGCATTGCAAAACAGGCCATGTGAAATACCCTGAAAAAAAAAACTTTCATAATATCAGCACCACTCTCTTTCCCTGGTGAGAAGGAGGTAAAGCGGGATTGAGTTGGCAATTTCAACTCCTGGAAAGCCAGGGTGGGATGTGGCACTTCCCACATTCAGTGTTTTCTGTCTGCTGCCAGAGGCTGGGACCGCAAAGCAGACTGAAGGGTCAGGTCTCACCCACAGGAAAGCAACTGTTAGGACCAGAATCTGGAAGCCAAGGATCAATGAGAAGAGAATGGCAGAGACAAAGCATCAAGGAGTAACAGACCAAGGCACAGCCCAGGACAGGAGTGAGGATGAACACGTGTCTTAGCCCCATCCCCACAGCTGGGAATAAATACCTGACACCCACAACTTAAAGGAGGAAAGTTTTATTTTAGCTCATGATTCCAGTCCATGGTCAGCTGGCTGCAAGGCAGAAATGGGAAGGCAGAGGGGACTGGCAGAGGGGAGCGGATCACCTCAAGGCAGCCAGGAAGCAGAGAGAGAGGAAGGAGCTGGGGATAAGAACACACCCTTCTAGGTCACATCCCAGTGACCTCCTCTAACCAGGGCCTGCTTCCTACAGCTCCGAACTCATCCATGATGGATTCACTAATGAACACAGCACCCCATGGTGTATCACCTTCACACACACAAGAGACTTCAGGGGACATATTAGACCTAAACCAGCACAATCCTGGAAACCGTGGCATCTTGCCATCAGCCACTGTAGACACTCTGGTGGGTGATCCAGATTTTTTTACAGAAACTAACAAAATAATTAGCTCTTGGAAGGTGGGGTAGCGTAAGTCAGAGAGACTGAGTTTCAGTCCTACTTTACCATTTTATTAACTGCGTGAGTGTGTGAGAAGAAAAAAAAACATACAGCAAACATGATATCCTTTCTAAGTTTCAGATTCTTCATCTGTAAAATTAAAAATGAGAAGTACATGTCAAAACTGCTTCCATGATTAAGCAAGATCGTACATGTGAAATTGTTTAGGATCATGTTACATAT
The DNA here is from genome assembly GCA_004365215.1 of Cuniculus paca. Classification (NCBI taxonomy): domain Eukaryota; kingdom Metazoa; phylum Chordata; class Mammalia; order Rodentia; family Cuniculidae; genus Cuniculus; species Cuniculus paca. The sequence goes on along the minus strand of RJWT010017398.1, from coordinate 7,980 downwards.
ATAACATAAATGCTAATTTTCCTTTATAACTTGTATTAATCAAGGTAAAATTAATTACATATATTTACAAGACCTGAATTCTAAGTAGTTTAGCACAATTAAAAGTCTTTGCTTGCTCACACCAGGGTGCAGTGTGGGCATCTGTATTTGAGCAGACTCTCACAGGATAACTCAAAGAGTCAGACTTCTCTTGTCTGCTGATCTCTCCTTCTCGATTATCAAAGCCTCCTCCACTCAGATACTAAGGGAAGAAGGAGGTTGTAGAGAAAGGGCAGCTACCTGTCACACATATTCACCCAGAAGTGACACACAAGTGGTATATTCAAGTAACACTAGGCTGGGGCAACTTTACTCTTATGTAAGGGTTCTGAGAAAGCTTGTCATGGATACACATTGTCTTCATTTACCTCCACAGTGGCAAGTCTACTCTGGAAGGGAGTTAGACACATCTCTACCATCCCATAGTTTGCTACAGAAGGAATTCTCCTCTGCATCTGTCCAAGGCCACTGGTCTCTATAAACATTCTTGAACAGATCATCTGAAACACATTGGCTCTGAACACATGGATGTGTAAACACAGGGTATGTAAGGAAGACCCCCTTGCAACACGTTAATAGCTCATTGTTTTGTAGACACAGAGAAAGCAAGTGCAATGAGATGCACAGTGTCTCCCCCATTCTGAGGAGAAACCTGTGGCAACCAGTTGAGAAGGAAATGAAAAGCAGCAGCTAGGTCTTTGTGGTCTCCAGGGAGTGCCCTTTGTTTCCTGCCAATGAGCAGCAGCGTTTGAAAGCAAAAGGCAATTTTTCTACAAATGAGAAAAACAACATTGCAATGAGGTGCCTTAGTGGAGATCGCCTACATGACAATTAAGATTAACTGTTAACTTGATGAACTTGGGAATGAGGATTTGTAGAATATAACTCTGGGTGTGTTTAGATGGGTCATGGAGGTGTGAGGAACATGTCTGTTTCCTGACTCTTTCCTTTCTAGCACTGTTCCTGGCTCTGCTTCCTGGCCACCATGAAATGAGCAGCTTTCCTGCTCTATCCTCTTCCTCTGTGGTGCTTCCGCTTGGAGCAGCTGACTATGAACTGAACACTCTGAATCTGTAATCAAAAGTAAGGTTCTCCCTCTTTCAGTTGTGAGTATCACCTATGTTTGCCCAGCAAGGAGAAAGCTGACCAACACAACTTAAGTTACAAAACAACTGAGCCTGGATTTGAACCCAGGACTCTCTATTCTACCACTATTTCAATGTCTCCCAACATGACTATGGGTCACAGCATAGGCACATTCAAATCCCGCTCCTATCCCTAATAAATGTCGGAGATTTAGTTAATTCTTTAACTTTTCTCAGATTCAGAACCATTTTCCACTAAATGTGAAAAAGAGGCCTTCATTTGCAAAGCTGTGCTGGGAATGAAAATAAAATAACATGGGGTAAAGCAGCAGACATGATGCCCAACAGACGAAGCGTTGTGGGTAAGAGCACGGGCTCTGGAGTCCCACTGTTGCATCCACTTGAGCTATGACATTATCTGCATGGCCTTGAGCAACCTAACATCTTGACTCAGTTAAAGCATCTCTACAAAGGGGATAGAAATAAGATCTGTATTCTAAAGTTGTTGGGAGAATGAAGTAAGAACCCAGGCCATTCAGTGAGACACTGTCTCAAAACAAAAAATAGAAAAGCCTGGGATGTAGGTCAGTGTGATGTGGGATGTAGGTCAGTGGGATGTAGGCCCTGAGTTCAATCCCCAATACTACACACACACACACACACAGAGAGAGAGAGAGAGATGTATATATGAGGCACTACAACTGTACTTACATAGATTACAATTACATAGATTACAATTACATAGATTGATTACAATTGTAATTGATATAGCCAAACCATCAATTCTGCTCCAAAAAGCCCTTCTATTTGGAGAGCTCTTCGAAGCCCTCCTCTGGACAGGAGGCACCCAGGCAGGGGACTCTTGGTTCCTACACCACTTCAGTTAGGGGCAACTTTTACATCTACTGTGTGATGTTCCTCCATAGATTGAGCAAGTAGGGTAAGGGATGCAGGGAGAGGAAGAGGCCTCTGCAGGTGCCAGGAAAGCATACCCAACCGAAGATGGAGAGAAAGAGTGTGCATTGCCATATGCACACCTTCAGTTTTAAGATGCCTTTTGATTTAACATCAGTATTTGTAAAGAAATAAAATATTATATGAACAAATGTATAGTGGATACGACTATTTCTAATTTCAGAGAAGGTAAAATGTGAAAAATAATACATGTTTTAGAATTGCAAGAGATTTTCACTTTGAGCCCCATTCAAAATTAAGCTTCCCTTTTCTTTTATAGCTGCTGGACTATACTTTCTTTCATGGATTTGTCTGAGATGGTTGGTGACATTGGACTTTCATATTCTCATCCCTCTCTACAACATGCCTAGGTGTTTCCTCACAACAGTCCTGTGAATCTGGCATTAGTACTATCTTCATGCAGTTTGTGAAAATTGAGGCTCAGAGGGTTCATTATTTTGCCCAAGTTAAAATTCTAAAGTACCAGATCAAGGTTCCAACTGAAGTTTCACTCAATTCACATATCCAACTCCCTCTACGAAACTCAGAAAAGCACTGGAAGAAATTGTTTCCCTGTTCTCCTACTTTTGGTGGGATTGTTTTTAAATTATGACAACAGTTTCAGTTTCTTAGTCCACCCCATAGTGGGTGGAATAATTTGTCTGACTAGGAAATCATGAGACAGTGCCATCTAATGGTTTACATCATGCCATGGAACTGGAATCAGACCCTCAAAGTTCCTATTCCCCTGTGACCATTCCTACCTACTCCTGCAGGAAGATCACCCTCTTTTCCATGTGGTCACCTTAATTGTAGAGACAGCAGTTCTGACTCCTTTAACTTAGTGGAGATAATGATAAAACTGACTGCACACAGACCAATCCATGTTCCCCAACCTAGAGATACTAACTAGCCCTGTTTCCCCAAAAATAAAACCTAGGCAGAAAATAACCAGCCTTAAAAGCAAGAGATCAAAAATACCATCCCCATCAGCCTCTCCTGGCCTTGCGCTGTCTTTCTCTTCCTTGCAGGCTGCTCTGTAAGGCGGGGTAGGTGAGGACAGGCTGATTGGGATCGGCATTTTGATCTCTAGTTTTCAAGGCTGATTATTTTCCTGCTAGGTCTTATTTTTGGGGAGCCATGGGTAGTAATATTTACCTCCCCAGCTATCAGATGTTTCTACTTCTCAATTGATTCCTATTGCAGTGGGGCATAAAATGCTTAGTTGCTGATTTGTCATAAACTGCTAATGCAGATATTTCTGTAATGTATTACAATGGCAATAACATAACATTGTGTGGCACATTTATATATTCATTTAGAATTTTCCCTATTTAGTTTGTAGATGTGGGAGTCAAAACCAAGAGATATTAAATGACAGATGTCTCTGGCATGGGAAGGACATAAGTAGAATTCACATTTCTAGATACCGAGTCAAACATTCTTCTCACTCGTTCTACCTCATCATGGGCTCATTAAATTATAATCGTCAAATGAGGTTATGTGGCTGAAAACTGACCACAGAGGGTGTAAGATTTTATCTGGAGACATCAGGATTGCTCTGAAAAATACTGCTAGGCAGAGTTAATGACAATCAACCACCATTGTCGATATCTATTTGAACCACGAAAAAAATAGATTATCTATGACAGCTGTGCTTTAGCATTCCAGTGATACCCACACAATTTAAAAATGGCTTCGGGAAAATCTAATACGGAGAGACTGGTAACAAGTCACACATCTAATTGCAGCACTGTGTGTCATAGCTACTATACACACTTGGCAGTTTTAGTTGTAGAAATGTTGTGCCAAGAAAGATCTTGAATGGTTTATAAGCCATTGCAGAGAAATGGAAAGTAAGCCGAATAAACTATAAGGGGTTGAGAGTGGCAAATAAAGCCTTCCAGGAGGTAAATGAAACAAGTTGATGTGTCATTCAGTGGAGTTGCACTCTTGGGGGGCCAGAAACAAAGGCTTCTGGTCATGGTCCACGAGTCAATAAAGTCTGCATTAGCTACGACAGCTTTCTGGAGAGGAGGAAAGTCATCCAAAATATTTCTCAACAGCTTCGTCTTCACATCATGGTGCAGGAAGGCTGAGTGGTTGTAGACTGGTAGAATAATTGTGTTATGTTTGCAAACAAGATGAGATGCCCCAGGAACTGTAGAGTCAAGCCTTTTTCAAGGAAGATCAAGTGACTGGCCTAGGAGAATAAATACAGAGTTGTTCTATCTCTACATTCAGCCAAGGGCAAACATCTTCATTTGTCAGGGTCTCTATTTTGACTCTGATATTTCTAGATGCCTGCCCTTGGATACTGCACTTTACAGTTCAGCAAGTGTCTACCAAGCCTAAATGTCCATTTAAAGGTGATTTGTAAGCCACAAAGGTAGTTAGTGTAAGGAGCAACTATCATGAATTAGAACATTTTGTAGATCATGCATATGATTGTATTCAAACAAGCTGGATCCTTTTCTCCTTTTCTGTCTTCTAAGAGGTAGATATATTTAATTTAATCTTTTGGATGTTTGTTTCTGGCTTATTTGCTATTGTGGAAAAAAAACAGGCATGTACTTTTCCTCGTTTACACATTTTAAATGTGCTTACAAAATTAAAACAAATAAAAGGAAATCCCACGTTTGGCGGCTATGTTCCTGGAGTTATTGAATGTTTTCTCTGCTACGTGTCATCATCACAGCCACCCAAAGCAAACAGTTGCATGGTTACCTGTGATCACCTCATTTGCGTTGTTTGTCACTAGACCCATTAGGAAACTGAAGGTTGGAAAGGTCAAGCAACTTGGTAACCTTGGAGCTTACAGAGAACAAATCTGCAGTCTTACCCCACAGGGATCTGGCTCCAGAGCTTCTGATATTTGTGCTATGTTGCACATCCTTATCCATCTACGTGGTCCAGAGTCCAGATTAATGACAGCATTTTATGTTTTAGGGCACATTGGTTACTTACTTCATCATCTCAACACCTGAAACAGTTATTTAAATTTATATTTCAACAAGATAATAATCCTTATGTTGAAAATAACTAAAATTTCACGATGGGAACACTTCCATGTTATTTATTAATAATGGATTGAAAATAAGGGTCTATAGAAAAGTTCAAAAATATATCCATGCAACTGCATGTGTCATAACCTGAAAACCCTGTTTCAATTATGTTGCTTTCCTGAGACTTTGTTTTGTTGTGCAGTTTATTCTCAGCCATAGACAGAGTATCTTCTTGGTGAGTTACAGCCCAGCCTCAGAACCCCTCTATAGGGTTCTTTGGGAGTTGCACTAGGTATATCCTTTCCCTCTCTCTGATATTTGCTTACGCAACCAAGCAGGGGCTGTGCTAATAGCCTGTCTTGTCATCAGTCTCTATGGCTTTGTCTTCTCAACACTTTTCTTCCTTCAGTCATGTAACCTGTCCCACATCCATTTGATTCTGAGAAGGTTGCAAACCATAAAAATCCACTGCCTTCCAACAGAGAACAGGGGATGGAATAACTGCTAAAGGGTGATATTTATGAATCACTCTGACCCCAAAAAAATTTTGCCCTTTAATTCTATGAGGAGGTGGGGGAGTTGTACTCATCATGGATGATGAGTTATGAGTTACTTCACAGGTGCCAATAGATGTGGAAGCCTAAGAGAATCAAGACTATTATTCATAGATTAAAGACATAAAATCCTCTACTTTCAAAATCCTTAAAGCTAGTGGAAAAAGAGGGTAAACAAAATAAAGAACTGACCTATATAGCACTTCAAATGCCATTGATGTTAACCTCCAAGCCTGGTCTCTTGGAGAAGGATTCCAACATACCTAGCAAGATGTCCCCAGAGCAACTCCCAACCCAGGAAGGAAGCCAGGACTCTGTGAGAAACACTGCAATTTTCCTCTTGCTCTGGTGGGTAATCTGAAACACATTTTAACGAGGTTTTCAGAAAATTTTTCACAAAATTGAGCAGAAGTTATCAATACCAGTGACAAGTTCATAAATGTACCCTTTATTGTTTTCACTGCCTACCCTTCCTTGGCTTCCTTGTTCTTCTCTTACATTTTAAGTGATCCAGGACTTTTAGTTGATGGGATTGACTGTGATCTCCAGTTCCATACCCAGCTTCAGAGAGTCACAACTACCATGCACCATCCTCCACCTCCATTCATCATTCTAGATTATTCTTACCCTCAGATACCATTGCATCTGGTCACCATGGTCTTCTCAGTATGCAAATCACACTAGAAAAATCCAAATCAAATTTGTGGACATGCAAAATGCAATGTCTAAGATCCAGATAAATTGAAAAAAATAAAAATACACACTGAGTAAGATTGACAGCACATTGCATACTACAGGATACTAATGATTGCTAACTTTGAAGACACAGTACTACAAACTATTCCAAATTAAACACACAGAAGAAATAAAAAGACCAAAATGAAATTATCATTAGTTAGCTACAGGGCAACATTCCAAGTCCTAGGACATGTATAATTGGAGACTGTGATTGGAAGGAGAAGAGAGAGCTCAAATAAGAGGGGAAAAAATGAAAGCAAATATGGCAAACAATTTGATATCTTTAAAGAAAACTAAATTTACAAGAAATTCAATGAGCTTCGTGAAGAAGAAATGTGATGAAAGCTCATGGAGGCACATCATAATTAAATGCTAAACACCCTTGACAAAGAGAAAGCATGAAATTAGTCAGAAAGTGGAAAAAACATTACATGCAATTGAATTAAGATAAGAAAAACATTAGTTTTCTCAACAGAAGCAAAGAAGACACCAAATAACAAAAAAAGTTTAAAATTACCAGAGGGAAAAAAATAAACCTGTCAAACTAGAATTTCATATCCATCAAAAATGTGAAAAACTCTCTAAGATATGCACATCTGAGAACATCCATTGTCAGCAAGCCAGCACAACATAAATATGCGAAAGTTAGGATTTCAGGCAGAAGTACAATGAGATTAGTTGCAAATTTTCTTTATGACAAATATTAAGAACATCAGGCATGCAAAAATTGCAAATAAATGTAAAATCATTTTTTCTTATTTTAAAATTTTCCATCAAAGATAAAAACAAAAATGATCACAATGTATTGATGCTTTATAACATACTTAGACATACAATATATTATGAGATCATCAAAAAGCCTAAAGAGGAGAAATGGAAGGACATCATTGTAAGAGATTTACTAATAATATGCCATATAATCAATCCAAAGTAAACTGTGTATACTGAAAACCCACAAGTAACCACTACAAAATAAAAGGTTATGATTGCAATCCCAATATGAGGATTAGATGGAATTTTTAAAATACTCTAATGAAAAAGTGAAAGAGGCAGCAAAACTAGATAACACAAACAGAAAAGTAAATAGAATGGTAGATTTAAAGACAACCATATACATTATCTTGATAAATGTAAATTATCTATGCACAATAATTGAAAGGTAGAGATTATAAAAACTGAATAGAAAATCAAGATCCAAATACATGCTGGTCATTCCCTGCATGCCCTGTCTCTCTCTCATTTATAAAAATAGGCTAAATGCTAGAGGATGAAAAATATAGGCTTACTATATGAAGCAAAGGAAAATGGAAGTGACTATATTAATATTAGAATGTAATTTTAGAGTGCAATAAAACAGGGGGAAAAGATTATTTGAGAATGAAGAGGTCAAACTCTTAGCACATAATAATGGAGATTGAAAACACATAAAAGCAAAATCAGTGCAACTTAAAAAAATGGATAGGTAAAACAAGTAGACATCTTCCAATAATTGACAGAACAAGTAAACAGAAAATCAGTGAGTATACAGAAGTTTTGGATAACATTTCCAATTGATATTTATTCTTTCTCAAGTGCACATGAAATATGTAGCAGGAGCATCTATAT
>RJWT010017397.1:0-19392 GCA_004365215.1 Cuniculus paca | reverse complement strand
ATAGGATATTAACACTAGTTAATATATTGCATATTGTTATCTTCAAAGTAGTTGTTCAGATTACAAGATTTAGGCATGAGAAAAATGATAAACAATCAAACAATGAAAGCACAAACTGCTCTTTTTGATGAACTAACAAAGATTAGAACTATAGTTATCATATATATATATATATATATATATATATATATTCTTTTCCCTTCTTTTTTTTCTCTTTTCCCCTATCCCAGTTGTTCTTTCCTTTAGAACACTTTCTTTCCATTTCATTTTCACAGTATCTATTGTACACTTTGGATCTTATTTACTCTTTCAGTTTTTTTTTTTTTTCACTAGAAAGACAATACAATATTTACACATGCGAGTCTGATTTGTTTCACTTATGAGTATGGTCTCAGTTTGCATTCATTTACCTATAAAAGCCTCAAGTTTATCCTTCTCTATAGCTGAGTAATCCATGGTTGATTTTGTTCGTATTTTTTCTAACTGCTGATTGAATTCAGGTTTTACACTCGGAACTCTATCCCCGGCCCTTTTTATTATTAATTTTTAAAATTTTGAGACAGACGTTTAATTATCTTATTATTTAGAAAGTGTCAGATATACTGTAATGTTTGATACATCATGTCAACTTGAGAATTCTAGAAGCTTAACTAAGTAACTCAGCAGTTCTACATCCTGGGGTGTAGAGGACATGCCCTCATTGCTCTAGGTTGCTGTACATTGTGTCAACTTGAGAAGTTTAGATGTTTAACTAAGTGACTCAACAGGAGGTCAGGGTCCTCACTTGATAAACATCCTCAGCTTGTGCTAAAGGGGGGCATGGAGATGGCTTGAGTGCTACATCGACCCAAGGGCCAGTAACTTGCATACAATATAAAGGAGGAAGAAAGGCTTGTTCTCCCTCTTTTGCTCTTGTTGCTTTTGCTGTCTTCTTTCGCCTTGAACTGCTGACCCTGTCCCATTCCACCCTGCCTTGGAACCAGTTGATTACAGACTGAAAACTCCACAAACTGTGAGCTAAATAAACTTTTCCTCCTTTAAATTTGGATGTTGGGTATTTCGTCCCAGCAACAAGAGAAAAGTAACTAAGACACACACCATGTCTCTTTAAACATATATTCATTCAATCTTATGTATTTCATCTCAGTGTAATACTAAAGCATAAATTAGTATGATCTTTCCCTAGACATCAGCTTCAAGGGTGAAGGTGTACTTTAGAATACCTTAGCTCATTCTTAATTAAATCTCAAATATTTCCTTATACAACTTTCACTAAATCTTTTCAAAACTTATTTTTAATGTTGTAAACATTTGTTGTCCCATAGAAACATACATGTTCTATTTTTCATCTGTTTTACAAAGAAAAAGTCTTTTAGATTACTTCTTTAACACATAAACTGATTTTTTCAAAAGTAGAATTAATTTCTTTTGTCACTGAAGAAGGTAGGCAGAGACACACGTCAGCAGCATCTTTGTTTGAAACAGCACAAATGCCAGCCATAGAACTATATCATTAAAGTTCTACAAATAGCTATAGGTAATACTACAAGAGTGGGAGGACAGCCTCCAAATTTATTAAAACAAACATTTCAAAATGATTTTGGAGAAATAAAGTTATAGTATTTAAAAAATAGCTAACCTTAATTTACTTGTGGTAGTGCACTGTATTTAATATTTCCAAATGATCCTGTATTGCTCTGTGAAATTACACTATTGGCCTTTGGTGACCACTGCTACTATACTTGTTTCATTGAGAAGATAAAGAAATAAAATATCTTGTTGGAAGAAGAACCTGAGAGCAAGTGAAGAGATACCAATATTTTTAGTATACTAAAAGAATTTTCATTTTAGCAAAATATACATGAAGTAAAATTTGTCACTTTCATTATCTTAAAGTTTATAGAGTTTGATGGCATTAAATACATTTACCTTGTTTTGTAGACATCACTACAGTTTATCTTCAGGACTTTGCACCACCCACACTGAAACCTTGTACCTACTAAAACTTAATCATGCATTACTCTCTGTCCCCATCTCCAGTGACCAAGCTTCTACATTCTGTATCTGAATTTGACTACTTGAAGTAATTCACACAAGCACAGCCACAAGTGTTTGTCTTTTTGTGTCTAGTTTATTTCGCCTCTCATATTGTCTTCAAGATTTATCTATGTGGCAGCATGTACCCAAATTTTATTCCTTTTATGGTTGAATAATATTCCATTATATGTATATACTACATTTTGTTTAGTAATTCTTCTATGAATGAACATTTGGGTTATTTGTTTTACTGACTTTTGTAAAAATGCATGTATAATTGGTATACAAATACTGTATTTGACTCCTTGCCTTTAGTTCCTTAGGTGTCCACTCAGAAGCGAAATTGCTGGATCATACAGTATTTTCACTTAAAAAATTGGGCAGGGGGTCTGCCATAGTCTTCTGTAGAGTCTGTGTCATTGTATATTCCCATCAACAGTGTACAAGGTTGCGTACTTCTTCACCCTCTCACCAATGCATGTTATTTTAGAAATATATACTATATATATATATATATATACACATATATATGTATAAAGTATATAAATACATGTATAAGTATGTATGTATACTATATGTATAAAGTATATACATATGCAATGTAACATATACATTGTATAAAGAATATTTATACATATGTTATAAAAATAACTGAGAACTTGATAGACATCTCAACAGTGACTTAATTTTTAGTGTGATCTTTGACAAAATCTCTTACAGTAAGAACTGTAACTTTAAAACTATAATTGAACTTTAAAACTATAATTAAGGTTAGCTTGCTTTTTTTTTAATTAAACATGGAATTTTGCCCTCAAATTAAATAATGACAGACATAGAGGAAAGGTGAAGGAATACACTGCTTTTATGAAATAAGGGCACAGCTGGTCACCTCTCCCTGCCTCCTTCTAACTTGAAACTGAAAAAGAAAAAAATACAACTAGGACTGTATTGAGAAAACACAAGCTCTCTGATGACTCTTGTCTGCCTGCCCCTTACCAGGAGATCAGACAGTATCCTCTTCCTCCTAACAAATGCACACACACGTGGACACACACATACACACACACGGTGTGGGTGTATATAGCTCACTCTACCACCACCATGGAAAATAGGATCAATCTAAGTATTTGAAGATGAAGGCAAGTGAACTGTTCAAATTATAAGAGCTCTATTTCTTATGGAAGAATGATAAGAAAATACAGTGAAAATGTTCCATCATACAGTGATCTACTAATCTTTGTCCAGAAGTGGTGGTGCATGCCTGAAACCCCAACTACTTGGGAGGCTGAGACAAAAGGACCACTTGAGAGGAAAAATTCAAGACCAGCCTAGGCAACATAATGTGACCTGTCTCAAAATAAATAAACAGTAAGCTAGGTAATGCAATCTTAATATTAAGCATGCTGTTGCCAGAATGCTGACCTCCCACCCCAGGTTTGAGCAGGAAGGTATCTCTGCCTGGGGTTGAGCAGGTAGAGGAGTCAGACAGTGTTGCTTTTAGGTCTCCTGACAGTGAAACAGATAATTTGTTTAAATCTGATCTCTTTGTCTCATGAAATTGTAGAATAAAGTCATGGACCAAAAGAGGAAATTAGGGGAGTGTCTGTTAGAAGCTCTCAGTGGATACTCACCCAGAGGAGATAATGTTGATATGTTTTCTTTATTTTGGCCTTATACAAATAAGCAGAATACAGAGACTTGTTTTAAACAGGTGGCTTTGTAGATGTAGGCTTAATGGATATAACTTATTTTGTGGTTCACAAGAAACTGAGTTCAAAGAAGACTGTTTACTCTGTATTTTAAATTTTTCCAAGTGCAGCACAGAGGCTGAAGAGCAGCTGTCAACTCACTTAACATACCTTCTTCCTGGGAAGAGAGGTTCATACTTATTTTTAACTTTTATCTTTTCTCCTGTGGTTTCCTTTATGTTTCCATGCTTAACTAGCTACATAACTTGAATTAGTTATTAACTGAGGTGTATGTGCTAGTTTCCTTTTTTCGAGGTGAAACTACCATAGGCCCTAAGCTGTTGCAATAAGTTTTTTCTAGAGTTTGGATCCAAGTCTTGATGTAGTTATTTCTTAACACTACTGAAATTTTTCTTGAGATATCTTCATGGCTTTTCCAAGCACATGCTCACCCAGAAGTGAGTTCATCAGCTGCCTGTCTGACTCAGAAACTTCCCCAGCCCTCAGACAGCCTTCCTAATCTCATGAGATTCATATTTGGAGAGAGCTACTCCCAGCAACACCCCTCCCCATTAAGGTCCATCTGATGTGGTATTAAGTATTTTGGCAATACTTAATGCAGAAATCTTAAGAAGGAAAGAGAACATTATACTTGTTTCAAGGGAAATATGTGTCTGACAAGTGATAAGCCTGCTAAAATGCATTGTTCAGATGATCTTAGCCTCTATTGATTGGTGAATAAAGACCATTGGAAACATTAATTGTATTCTTCTCTACTGTTTGTACTAAATCCATTAGGATGTATTCTATTCTGTGTGCAAAATTTTAAATAAGTCTGTTTGAGCATATCGAGAAAAAGATGAAACTGAACATGTCCTATACCTTGTTTTTATTGGGTGTGTGATGAAGGTATCCCTAATAGCAACCAGTTGGATGTTTTCAGAAAGACAAGCCACTTCTGCTTTGTCTGTCTTGGTTACTTTTTTCTCGTTGCTGGGACAAAACACCTGATGCCCAAAGTGAAGGAAGGAGAGGTTTATTTCTTACAGTTTTGGGGCTTTTAGTCCATGCTTAGTTGGCTCCAAGGCAGGGGGGCATGCCTGAGGCGCTGCCGTTCATTGCGGCTGCAAGCGGCAAGAGCAAACTGCGCCAAAGAGGAAAAACCTCCTCCCATTCCGACCTTACATTGTATGTCGGCTCCACCCCTGGGCGGGTGCAGAACTCACACCGCCAATCTCAGCGCTACACAAGGAATCAATCATAAACGTTAGATTCGGCCGCTTCTCTGACTACATGAGGCTTGGGGGGGCCATCTATACACAAACCATAACACTCTCCTATGTATGACCATTCAACAAATGTCTGTCTACCATGAAGAAGAATTCAGCACTGCTAATCAGCAACCAAAAACTGTTAGCTAGGGCTAGGGATGTAGTCCAATGGTACACTGCTTGGATGGTATGTATGATGCTCTTGATTGAATCCCTAGCACCACAAACAGACAAAGCAAAGCAAAGCAAAACAAACAAACAAAGGAAAAAGTGTCAGCCAAGTGTCCTGGTTCAAAAAGAAGGGGGCAAAAAAAGACAAGAACAATGAAAAGAAAAAACTGTAATTCTAATACGACAATCCATGAAGATTTCATATATATATGTAAATTTTGATTCATTTTTCATTAACAGTTTTCCACAAACATGAAGCTTTTGGAAATAATGACTCCAAAGCCCTCAGGTCTCTTGATTTAGGACTCTTCAATTTTTAGTATTTGTACGTGCAAGTGACATAGTTCCCCCAACTTACTTGATTCTTTACAGACATGTTAGGGAGTAGGGTTCCCAAAAACAGTTGACAAGAAACTGATCTAGGAAGGAAGAATCCAGTAAGGAGGAGGGAGAAGCCAACATGTATATGGGAATTATGGTCAGGCACAACATAAAATTCCCATTGTGGAAGAATGAGAAGGGTGCTGGTGACCAGGGAGAGATGTTATTATTGAAAGACAAAACTTGGTCTGTGTTTTTATTTGTATGAAGGGGTTCCTGCCAGGAGAGAATTACTGTGCAAGGAAGATTAAGTGAGCTTAATGCATGAGATCAGGCACAGAGGGAAGAGAAGAGGCTGAAGGGCCTGCTGGGGAACCATGGTAAAGCTAGGCTGAGTTGTGAACCCTCCTGTGATTCTGTTATTTATCTAATACAGTCACACTTTAATATGTATTTGTGTTGATGCTTGTTAAAGCTAAATCAAAGACACTTAAAGCATGATGAAGAAGCTCAAAAATATTCCTAAAATGTCTTTTGTACAGATTACTAAAAACAAATGAAAATTAAGCAAATTGGCACAATGCAAGTCATTAAAATAGTCTGAATTTTCTTGAGAGCTGTCTAAAGAAAGGGTTCCTTTTTATAATTTTCTATCATATAACAAGGTAAATGTTGTTGAAGGGTGTAGTAAACTTTACTCAAATTTTTCAAATATTTTACTTATTCACTTTGGATAGATTACCAAATAACTATGATTTAATTAGAAGTAAATGTATTGAGAATTTTGCTCAATTTTTAAAAATTTTTTAAAAAATATAATTCATTAATATAACAATCCTGGTTTCTTTATTATCTGTCTAGAGACTTGTGTACAATATTCACTTATTAAGATCACCAATGCCATAATAGAAGGAGTTCTAGCAACTAGAAAATGGTAGAATGTAGACACCCCTGATCATAGAGTAGGCATAACTACTTGCTAAGCACAAGTAATACTTATCCACCTAAGTCATCAGGCTAGGGGGATACACCTAAGACAGCAGGGTCACATTCAGATCCCTCAAGTCAAAGCACATTTCGATCTCAAATGAAACTCAGTTGTCTCGTTAAACCAAATTGATGAAGAGTTTTCAAGGGTCCATGTGCTTAAGCTTTCTAAACTTGATCCCTTACAAAAGTTTCTGCATTAAAAAATGATATTAGCTATTTATTGCTGAGTTGTCTACCAGCCCATCATCATCAAGCTTATCTTTAACCAAGGAATATTGAGAAATAATAATAGAAACAAAATCATGATCATTGTGAATGCTGTTTTCTCTGAAACAGAAAGGTGCCATTATTTCCTCAATAGTGAAATGAATGAGGACTTTTACAGAAATACATCTGCATTTTTACTCCTACTCTCATCTTGGCCTCTGTCCAATATGATATGTCTAATTCTGGCCTTCCCAAACTGAATGTCATTATGAAATCAAACCTGTAGTCTTCCCTTGGACATCAAATGATCATTTAGCCTTCGTCTATCTACCTCTTTCTTCCCTTTGACTTTAAATGTGTTTGGTGACTCTAATGCTACAGGTATGCAAACCCCAAGCAAACTACCACCTATCCCTTGGCACTGGCTTTCCTCCCTGTGAATAACTTGCCTCTTTCTTTCCTTGATGGGAGAAATATTTGGAAGTATTCCAGTGTCTGCTGCACGCATGCCTTCCTGGCCATTTAAGCCTCAGCATCCCATGTCCTGCCTGTCGGTAACATCTCGAACAATGATCAAAAAATACAGTAGCAAGGAGATGCTACTGGTGACCAGAAATACCTTCAATAGCAGGTGGACATACCATATGACTGACTTTTTCTTCTGAAAAATCTTGATGAGTTTAGTTACTTCCTTTGTAGATAGGAATAGAAGTAAACTGATGCACAAGTTTGGAGATGAAGAAGGTAACCCTAGAGGAAAGCTAAGGGAGAGAAGCCAAGAAGGGGTCTGGGAGATGACAGAAATCGTCACCCTCTATCATGGGGTCCCTCACTGTGACCACCAACAATCCAGCTAACCTAACCCACTGATGGAAATGCATGCCACAAAGGGGTATTTGCAGCTGTGAAAACAAGGCTGGCTTCACGTCCGGGTCAAAGTTGATGAAACAAAGATACATGGAGGGATGTTCTTACTATAAATTCCTACCTCTCTTACTATGGGTTTTATTTAATTAAAAAATAATGTGTTTTTCAATACTTATTATTTCCAGTACTGATTTTACTTTCACGATCATGCAAAAGGTAATGCATGTTATTATCTCTGTTCTACAGATGAGGTCACTGAAGCTTAGAACAGTTAAATGACTTGCCAAAGCTTACAAAACTAATAAGTGTTGGAGCAAGAATTATCCTACCTTGTACTTAGTAGGTTCTTGATTTATACTAGTGGAATTTGGTTAGCTTGGGAGGCAATGTGGATTTTAGTGAGTTGGCTCATGAGTGTATTATTCATCAACACTCTTTCTGAGATTGGTTACTGTCTTAAATACTAATACATAAGCAAGACTCATACAGAACTAATGCTTCCAATAGAATGAGCTAGAAATCTATTGTCTTATTGTAGTACTCACATCACTAGTGAAAACTGTTTGATTTCTGTTTTTTCTCATTTATGCTACAAATGAAGAGAATAGCCTTAGGAAAGTGATTTGCCTGATCCTTATAAAGAAATTACACATAATTAACTTACTTCATTTTTAGTAAGTGGCTAATTAGGTGATTCATTGAGATTCCAAAGGATTAATCTTTTGGCTTCCAGCACAGAAGTAAAAAAGAACCCACTATCATAGGGAAAAAAAAATCATCAGGAGTTCTTGAGCCCCCAAAGAAAATAAATGATTGAACAAAAGAAAGGCAATGAGAAGTTTAATCTAAGCATTTAAAGTCAAACACAGGCTGATAAAAATCTTACCATCAAAGCAACTAATTTAAAGTAGAAATAAATTATTTAGTTAGCCAAGGTTAACATTTTTCTTATAATACTCATTTTTCTTAGAAATCAAACCCTAGCATGACCTAATATTTTGGTTTTCACATGAATTGCTCTCCTTCTTTGTTATTAAATTAAGCCTTATTGTTCCCAACATGTAACTTAACATTTAGTATCTAAAGGTCATTGCCATACAAACCTAAGATGGCAAATATAAAATTTAACAGCTGTGTCACATTATACTAGTCATATAGGGAGGGAATAAAGAACAAACAGCCATGTAAGGTTGCAGCAGTGTGGATGAGTAAGATGTGCTGAGACATTTAGCATTTTATTGCAGGGAAAATCTGATCATATAATGTATTCCTCAAATCTTTAGCTTTCATTTAGAATCAAAAAGAATATAAGTGTTGAAAATAAGTACTAAATTCAGTTTATTTTATATGGTTTCTTTTGTTGGGTGAAAAGAATTTAATTTTAAGAGACAAATATATTGGCTCTTGTTGAATACTGAACAATTTTAATAGTTGTTATGATGATTTTATTGGAGATCATTTACAAATAAGATCTTAGGATTTTTTTTTAAAGAAATGTCTGCTCTTCCATTGCATGGATTCATTCCAAATCTTAGAATTTTGCTCCTTGATTTTTTAAATTTATTTTTTGAGGAAGTAGTTGGGTAACTGTTGCTTACATAAATGTAGCAACATGCCTAGCTCAAGGTGTAACTAAAAGGAGCTGGGAAATCTCTTCCTGCGTTTATGGGTGAAAATAATCAAGAGAAAAATTTTAATCATTAACTACTGATGAAAACTGTAGGTAGACAGGAGCTTACGGTCTTGCTGTGAACAGTATATTCACTGGTAAGAAAATAAAGGATTATAAGCAAAAATCTCTTGCTGAAATCATAGAACTAGCTAGTAGTAACACTAGGATTAGACTCTTGGACCCTGAAGATTCAGTTCAGTCCTCTTTCAATTGTTTACTGAGTTTCTTCTGCTTCCATAGCAGGATGTGGCTCTTGGACATCTCTTCGTTTAGTGAGGAGTCACACTATGCCACCACTGCTAATCACCACTCACATTTCTCTAGAACTCTGTAGAAAATTTTAGTGACATCCCATAGAAACAACTATGGAGTTCCCTTCTACATTCAAAAGTGATGTTGATAAAACTTTGTGAGTAAATAAATTCCAGAACAGACCAAATGCCATTATCAGTCAAGTTTATTCCTTTAATTTTGTTTTCTAAAGTATCATGTAGGAGATAGGCAAGATTACATGTTAAGGAAATAGTAAGAGAATAATAATATTTTTACTTCTGTAGAATTCCATTTTTGCTTTAGTGTAATTATAGAATGAATATTATTAATATGATCTCTCAGTGAAGGTGGACTATTAGTGATGATGGTGGGGCTCACCACAAACTAGTATGAGACCCCAGGAAAGCCTCTAAACAGTTTCCCAGTATTCTGCCCCAAATTCAGTCCATTTTGAGTCAGATGAAACAGAACATTCACACGATTTAAAAGAAGCAACTTTATTATATGCAGATAGGAACAAAGAAGGGACAACAGAACCCTAGGACTTGTAGTGAGCTACCCTTACTCTGAGGCTCAGGAAAGCTCCTGTGATCTAGTCACATCTGTGTATATCTATGTATGTTGCCCTTCCATCGAGGGCCCCAAAATCATGCACTGCTAAGGGTTTTATACCCAAGGACCCTGGAATTGCTGGGATGCAGTGAACAGAGCCCAATCTCTTCCAGCCAGTTTTTCCTTGTCTTAAAATAATGCAGTCCCACCACACTCTATATTCCTAGAACTACAGAGAAAGGGCAGGAAACATGGGTCATTAAAGTCATCTGAGGACTTGTCCTATAATGCACATGTAAGTTATGATGTGCAGTATAAAATTATTTAGAAAACCACACAGATCTCCTGAGGCAAAAAGATTGCAAGTTCAAACCCAAGTTTGGCAACTTAGTGATTTAGCAAGACCTTGTCTCAAAAAAAATTTAAAAAGGACTGCAAATGTATCTCAAATGTGAAGGCTTTGGTTCAATGCTCAAAACAGAAACAAAACAAATCACAGGAAAAACTCCACAAGTGCAAACACACTTTTGGAAAGCAATATTTTAACTAAGACCACCTTCAGAAAATAGAAAATAGAGCCTACCTATAAAAGATGAATGACTCTATGGTTTGCTTATAAATTGTCAACAGAAAATATCCTGCAGTCTCAATTTGAATCCCTCAATTCCCCTGTAATTGATCCTTCCCTTCTATGGTAAAATGAATCCTATTCTAAACCTCTGTCATCTTAAAATGATCCTGGTCATTGAGTTCTCAGACTCAAAGGCTGACAGGTGGCTCCTACAACTGTCTAGTTGGAACACTAGAAAGAGAGCCATCATACATGTTCCTAACCACTTCATCCCTGACCTCATCAATTCATTTTCCAGAACTCCATGTCAAAAGCACTGGCCTTGGTTGGTTGCATTTGCAGTTACTAATGTTCAGGGCTCATATTTATCTTAGGATGTTATCTTCAGTCTGGAAAGGAGGAATGAGATAACGAATACACCCCTTGCCTTCATGTGACTGTACCCCTATGAGCCCGTCCATCGCTTTTACTGGATCTGTGTTGTGTCTGTTGCTGCAGTGCATGACCACCACTTTCCTGCGATGTGCAAATCCTTGCCTGGTCCACAAGCAGCACACTGTAATCCTATGTCCATAACAAGATGTTCACAGAATCAAGTGAAATTAGAGTGATTGTCTTCCTCACCTTCCACAAGCAAGGGCAGTGGACTCTGATTTTTTAAAAAAGGAAAGCACAGATACAGAACATAAGAAGAAAGTTTGCTCTTTAGTCTAGTGTTAAGAAAATGCCCCTCTGATTGTTGATAAGTCAAAAGAGGTGGTTTTGTCATGTAGTTACCTGCTAGAATTTAAGTAATATATTATTAAAGCTTATTGGGTCAGCATATGCCTTTTCAAATGTTTACTAGTAAAGGCTCAAATCTAATTTGAACTGGAAATGTTAGAGAACAATTAAAGCATTCAAATGTAGACGGTTTCCATATAAAGCAGCCTTTTAAGTCAGCCTTTAAGCTAAGGGAAAGGGCAAAAATCCATAAATTTTGTTTTCGTTTCAATATGGAGCAAATAGTCTTCAGCCATTAGAATTTTCCAGTGTGCACATATTTACCTACGTAGGTCCATGGTAATGTGAAGGGGAGAATGCAGGCCAGATAATGGCCAGGATGGTGGAAGTTGGGAAACGCATGTTCGTGTTTGCAATTAATGTATTTGTCTGTATTGTGGAATTTTTTTTTTTTTTTTGTGGCACCAGGGATTGAACTCCTGACCTTGTGCTTGCCAGGCAGGTGCTTAGGCCACTGAGCTAGATCCCTGGCCCTTGTATTGTTGAATCTTGCGTGTACTAAAAATTAATAAACAAAATCTTATTTTAACTAAAATAAGATACTTTCGTCTATGATAAAAACAAAGGGCAGGCACAGGAGAGAAAAGGAAGTAAAAAGAATTAAAATGTGTCATGTACATGCACCAACACTTCACAGTGAATTTTTAATCAGTATGTACTACAAATATACACTAATAAAATAGCAAAATAAGATACTTTCATGTGGCAAATATACTTTAAATGATTTTCCCCAACAAATATAAAGTGCTTCATACACACAATTCCATTATCATTCAAATGCTTGCTTTGATCAATGGCGAATTGTATGTGAGCAATAACTATTGCTACTTAAAAAAAAAAAGTATTCTGGGCATCCAGAGAGCTAGCTGAGTTGTTTTGTGGAAAATGAGATTTTTCCTGGTAAATGTAATCATCATCACTTAATAGTCTTATTTATAATCTTAAAATTTTTTGAAAATCAGATACTATGTCTGACAAATGTGACTTGCTTTGTATATCCTCAGCACACATTTTAAGAATGTCTTAGAGCTTCCAGTAAACTAGCCAGAGATCCTGGTAAGTGGCAGAGCTCAAATCTGAACTCAGGTCAGCTCAGCTTCCGGAGGCTTTGTCCTTAGACACTGTGCCCTGCTCTGCAGTGAGCAGCTGGCCCAAATGCTGGTAGGCATGGTCCAGGACACAGTGAGTCCCATCTGTATCTCCCCTTGGCTGATACATATTTTCCTGCCCTGTTTTATAGCACAGGTATGGTACTACCTGGTGGTAACTTTTACCTTCAGGTACTGACAGCAATTCTGGGTGCTCCATTATCTTTGAATCTCACATATTCCCTGGCAGCTTCCCTTATCTCTAAGTCTAGGGTGACCTGCTTACTTGTGCCCCACATAAAGCCAACCTGCCCTCTGGATGTAGACTGAAAAGAAGCAATATTTTAGGACAAATATGTGTTCTTTATGTAAAATGTCACACTTCTAAATCATGCACTATATGCACACACATGGTTTATATATATATAAATCTAATTGTGTGGATTTATGTTAGAGATAACTTGTCTGTAATTTTAATTTTCCCATTCTGTAAGAAAACTCTTCTTCCCTGTAGTGACCCTCATTGGGTCATCGCCTACTGACCTCCAGCCTACTTCATTCTCACATCTTGGAGCACAGGGAGACCGAGCTTTTTCCTGCATAAAATAAAGCACCTTTTGCAGTTGCTAAGGTGGGGACCTTTGTGCCAACCACCAACTATCACAGATTCCTTCAAAGGCCACCTTGCAGGTCCCTGAAAACACTACTCACATTCTGCTATTGTAACATGATAGTGATTTTCCTTTCCTAGCATGCACACTAGTTTCCAGCACTGCCTTCACATTTTTAATAGTCCAGCTATAATATAATGCACAATCATCTCCATTTTCTACTGTTGTGCAGATATTGCTTGTTCCTTCCAGGTTGGTTTGTCTTCTGAGGTCATTTAGTTGCCTCAACTCCATAAGACATTTCTAGCCCCAGAGCTCCCGAGTCTTTGCCTCAGATATTCCTCCCTCTGTGTCTGCTAGAGAATGTGTTCTTATTTCTATTAGCACATTTGTTATACTATGCTGAATGAGCTTTAGAAATAACTGTCTCTTCCAACACAGGAGACATAGTGCTCCGGTTTCAGGAGAGAACATGTGTTCCATTGAAACCAGGCAAAACTATACTTAGAATGAAGGAATGAGTAAAAGCTAGTCTGACAAGTTGGATGAATTACTCATGAACCTTTTCATCTCTGAACAAACTGAAGTTGATGCAACATAGTTAGTTTTCAGAAATTTGAAACTCTAGAATCAGAAAATACCTGATAGGAGCTCAACATTTTACTGATGATTTTTGTTTGAATATGCAGCATCCTACTCCAAATCCAATCCATTCCTAGTCTAGGTTAACACGTGTGCATACACACACACACACACACACACTGCATCACATCTAAATGTAAAAAACTTTAGTTCATCTAAAAGTTGAATTACAAAGTCTGCATTAAGAGCTGTCTTAATTCAGGCTGGGGTGGCTTAAGCGACAAGCATTTATTTCTCAAGTCCTAAAAGTTGGAAATGTGAGGTTAGGGAGCACATGCAGTGGAGCTCTTGAAAAGGATCTCCTTTTGGTGCAGACAGCCAGCTTTTTACTCTGTCTTCCTGGGATGTGGAGAGACTGGAAACTGGGGTTCATCATGAGACCTCCACCATCATGAACTTCCAAAGTGTCCAACTCCAAAGCACCTTAACACTTAAGATTAGGGTTTCAACATTTCAGTTTAGAATAGACACAAGCATTAACTCCCTAGCAAGAATGGAATGTGATTAGTGGTAATTAAACATTCAATATTTGGTAACTTACCAGACTTTAATTTTATATAGTTTACAGACTTGTGTCTTTGAGTTTTATTTGCACAGGGCAATCATCCATTTTGTAAAAAAAAAAAAAAGAATGTAGCCTATAGAAACATTTGTTTCATCTATCATTTGACCCTTCATGATAAAAATATTACATTACATCCATGCTACTTTTTGTCCTTTTCAAGGTAATTTCACATACATTATCTGATTGTGCAACTACCAGCCAGCTTAATGTCAGAAATGTTTCCAAGCGTATATTTGTATCTGGCTTTTAAAAGAAGATTCTATCCTTACATGTGGTTGCACATGAAACATATATTTACTCTGGTGCACCAACTCAATGAAACCCAGAGCAATTTCAGTTGTGCTCATCCAAGGGCAAAATTAGGTTTTAGGATTTAACCCAGGTGGCATAATAAAATATAAATAACTTGTTTACCTGAGAACAACAGGAACAAAAAGAGACAATCTCAGATATAAGCCACTACAAGAACAATACTGAAATGTGACCCTGAAAATACCAATATGTTTTGACACTCTGGAATGAAATAATGACTAAGAAACAAGAGGAAAACTAAAACAAACACACAAAAAAGCCTTAAAGATGCTGCCAAAGTTGAGAAACATTTTAAGAGAAAGAGCCCTTTCTCTATAGCCCTTTGTAATTTATTTCACAACCCATAATATTTCTCATATAAATAATATATCTGCCTTCCATTCTAATCTGTGGAACCTCATGTATTTTGGATTATCCTGTTGACTATCATTGCCAAAACTTACACAGATATTAGGCAATCAATACACATTTTTTGGATTGCCCTGAATTTTTAAGCAAAGGTAAAATTACACCAACTTTAAACTCATTTGTTTCCTAAATGGTAACCAGTTCAACTAAAGAAAAAATAAAAGGTAACATAGATCATTTTCTTCATATTATAAGTGACAAGATACAGTTTTATGTGTTGTTTTTTTTTTTCCAGTAAGAAATAGAGTGATCATAACCACAATTTTAGACTGGTGCTAAATATATTATTTGTGACATGTAATTCATTGAGTTGCTTACTTTCAAGGAAAATGTAGTCATGTTTGCAGTAAGAGTGAAATCGGCCACTTTTCCTGGCGTAAGGCTCCGTGCTTTCTCTAAGCAATAAGATACAAACATGTGGATAAAGAGAGAAATTGCTTACTGTCTCAGAGCCTGGTTTTAATGTTTAATTTCACTTTGGGCATTCCTGGTACACTAGCAAAAGCATTTATTTACTTTTATTTCCTGGTATTCATTTCGTTGCTCTGAAATACACCAAGTACTTTACTTAGTGTTAAATTAATTCTAATATTGTGCGTATAGAGTTTTACTCGTATAAATGAGTTTTTATTAGCCAAAGTCATTCTGTGCTGCTGATTTTGAGTCTGATTTTTCCCTTTTTCAGGCAAAGCTAGCAGGTAGACAGTAAAGCAATTCATTCATTTCCATTCTCTAGTTTAATTCTCTCCTAGTCCTAGGTCCCACTCCTGGATCCCTGTGCCACTGGGAGCAACCAAACTGCAGACCTCAGTTTCAAACTCTTTCCTTCTAAGGGGCCTGGATTTAATGATGAGGATCAGTCATTTCAGATGAAGGGAAGAAGTTTGGAAATTATTCATCATCTATTTCCTGACAGGGAGAATATTAGATATGACATGTTTTTGCTTTTATTCCTCAAATCAACACTAATGTTCATATTTTAATGATAATATGTTGAGGCTAATGAGGATAAGAGATTTTGCAAAAATATTATAGCTACAAAATATCAG
Source organism: Cuniculus paca (assembly GCA_004365215.1). Taxonomy (NCBI): domain Eukaryota; kingdom Metazoa; phylum Chordata; class Mammalia; order Rodentia; family Cuniculidae; genus Cuniculus; species Cuniculus paca. The sequence continues at coordinate 3,314 of RJWT010017397.1, read as the reverse complement.
CAATGAACTTAGGTCCTAAGACAGTGATTATTAGAACTATTTTTCCCACCAAAGTACATTGCCCTCACAGAATCACCAATGACCGTTAGCCTCCAAGCAGTTCACAATTTCCCCACCTGGTCACCACTGCCAAGAGTCTACAAACGTAGCTCCACATTTCAGCTTGGGACTTCAAATGCTGCTAAAAGCAGATGAGTTCAAGTGAATAATAACATTTAAGGATATACGACTTGGTCCTTTCCTTCTTTGGCTGACCTAAAGCTGATAAGTGATTGAGTTAGCTGACCAGAGAGAGGTACCATTAGAAAAATTAATTGGTGAATTCAACAGAGAGATAATAATGGCTTAACAATTTTTCTCCAGGCTATTGTTATCATTACTTTTCAGGGATGATTGTATGGCAAAAGAATATGAAATGAGCTGAAAGATCTAATAAGTGTATGCCACATGGGCTGCTAAGAGGTCTTTGTACAAATCCCCATGATAACACTACTGTAAGAACTTCAGCATTATATAAGCAATCATGAATCCATTTTCACTAATTTGTGTGAAATTTGCTTTCCGTTACTTGATTTATTTCTTTAGTGTTAAATTGCATTCTTTTACTATATTATTATTGCTCTTCAAAATGTTTTTGAAAATTAGGGGTGAATCTCTTCCATTCAACCAATATATAGGATCTAAATATTTCACATAACATCTGACTGTTCTGTTGATCACACAGTTAGAATTATGTATTTAAAAGAATGTCACCAGCTGTATCCAGATCAGTATCTCTTCTATTTGTATATGCTGTGCATAAGCATTGATATATGCTTATTATTCATAATTGTAATTAGATTTTCTCCTTACTGAAGACTCATGTTGGTGTATTACATTTTCAGGAAAATTATATGTATTTTTCCAGCCTGACATATCTGTTTTTGTGTACATGTCTTGGCATATATATAAAGTTTAAATTCATGCTATGGATTCCTGAGCCAACATTTACAATGCATGCTGTAAATTTGCAGTGGCAGATACAACTATAGAGCCATCATATTTACATTGAATTATAAAGCTGACTGATAACAATGAAAACTGGCATATTCAGAGTGGGTGCCTCTTAAATCCACACAACTGTGTCATTTTTATTTTTATTTATTCTTGTTTGACAGTAGAAAAAGTAACCTACTTGAATCTGTTTTAATAACATAGTTTTAAAACTTTATAGTGTTATGTAAAAGCCTATACAAAGTCCCTTTCCAGTTAATTGACTGAAAATGGAAGTCTGTAGTCACACAAATATGATTATGAAATGAATGTCCTCCCATCAACTTATTCTTCCTTGTTTTGATCAAATGTACATCTTCTCATTTGTAGACCATTCCCTTTTTTTAAATAAAAAGAACTTGTGAATGTTATATATTCAGTGAAATGATATGTAAAGCACAGGTGTTTTCACTCAACTGTAACACTTGACTTTACTGGGTTAAAATATGTGGCTAGCACATGTTGGCTAAAGATAAGGAACCTATTTAAAAACTGATGTTCAGAAAAACTGATCAGTGCTAGTTCTTTCCTTCTCATCAAAGACTATATAGGGTTTCTGTTTTTTCTCCCCTTTCTTCCAAAAAGATACTGTAGGTGAAATGTGTTCATATTATCCATCACATTTTGAAAGTGCATTTAAATTTATCACTGATTTTCCATGTTTGATTTTCAGAGGAAAGGTGAGTGCATGATAAGAGGGTTATTCTAGAGAGGAGTTAACAGGCAACCTGCAAAAAGGAGGAAATTTCTAAAGTTCTGTTGCGCTCTACACACTGAACCTCAAGCTGCATTAATTAATAAGTCTTGGAAATGAATTTCTTTTTCCAAGCAATTTCAAAAACCTTGACAAAATTTTGCAAGCTCTCTAAAATCATCATATTATCACAGAGGAAACAAAATACCCCTGCAAAATCTTGGTATATAGTTCTCACCCTCAGTCATTCCCAGATATTTCCTTAGAACCTAACTAATCATGTTCACTGAAACTCTTGCAAAGTCCCAGAAACTGCAAACATCCTTGCAATTGTTTTTGTTTTTTTTGTTTTTGTGCTTTTTTTTTTTAATTGGAAGGTTTGTAAGTAGCCAATCTGAGAGTGTTGTTCAGTTCTCTTTGCTGATGATTGACTGCTGCCCTGTAACCTATCCCTGGCAGAGCCACTGCATTCCTGCATCATAACAGGTTCCTATAGGTGCATACAGCTCTCAGGTGTTCTAGGTTTTGTTCTTAAAGGCCTAAAACCCCTAAGGTGTTGCCAACAAACCGTGTACCTTCTAAAACTTTATTAATACATCATTTTATTAAATTAAATTGCGTAACTGTGGGAGACATAGCATATTTAGAGTTTAAACTGTAAAAATAGGTATTATTAGGCATTTTTCTGACCATATCTGAAATTTATGGTTTTTCACAATTGATGGGTGCTCTGGGAACATAACCCTTGCGAATTTCGAGGGTGTACTCTATATCATTATAAATAGCATTTCAGGCTTACTTATGCCTAGGTCACGTAATTGAGGATTTCTTTCTTTTTTTTTTTTTTTTTTTTGCGGCACCGGGGATTGAGCTCACAACCTTGGGCTTGCCGGGCAGGCGCTTAGACCGCTGAGCTAGATCCCCAGCCCTATAATTGAGGATTTCTAAGCATCGGAGTTCACTTTATTTCATTGTCAATTCATTTCTTCCTGGTCATTTCTGTCAAATGTTGCCTTTCAGATAAAATATAGTAAATACAAATACTGGTGAGGCTGCAGAGGTTTAGAGCTACAGAGGACACGTTATAGATGGGATGTAAACTGGTACAACCACTGTGGAAATCACTGTGCAGATTATTCAAAAATCTAAAAACTAGAAATATCCAATCCAACCACTCCATTTTGGTATCTTTCCAAAAGAATTAAAGACATCATACCAGAGTGATACATGCATACCCATGTTAATAGCAGCACAACTCATAATGGCTAACCCTCAGAAGCAGCCCATATGTCTATCAACAGATGAATGGATAAAGAAAATGTAGTACATACATACTGTGGATCTCTACTCTACCATGAAAAAAGAAACACTTGAGTCATTGTAGGAAAATCAATGCACTTTAAGACCACAATGTTAAATGAAGCAAATCAGGCACACAAGTTTAAATATTACATAACTTGTTTTATACAAGAAACCCAACTTTTTAAAAATAAAAATAAAAAAAAAGACAATAGAAAATAGGGAGACAGATCTTTTGTAAATAGAAAGGGGACCCAGATATGGAAGAGACAGGAGAATGAAAGGGGAT
>RJWT010017396.1:0-19371 GCA_004365215.1 Cuniculus paca | reverse complement strand
CTCAACTCCTCTCTTTTTCCCTGATCCTAATTCCATCTGAATCTAAACCCTATTGGGTCAGCCTTCAGATATATCCAGAACACAACCAGTTCTTACCAGCTCTTTCCTCCCTGTCCAAGTCACTATCATTTCTCACCTGGATTAATGCAAAGATGGATAATTGGCCTCCTTGTTTCTACCTGTGTCCCTTAGTGTCTTTGCACAAAACCAGTTGACCCTTCAGTTTTAAATACTGCTACTTCTGATGTTCATGCCTCTGCTCAAAACCTTCCAATATTTTTCAATTTTACTCAAAGTTAAATTCTAGATCTTTATCTCCTTTGGTTTCCCATAATCTACTTGATATCTGATCCTATCATTTTATTCCTTTCTCATTCAACTTGACCATGGAGGTCTTCTACAAAGATGACATTCCACCTCCTACCCCAGGGCCTTTGTGTTTGCTGCTCCTTTAACCTGAAGATCTCCTCCCTAAGGAGTAAGTAGATATCTCCTTCATGTCCTTTGGGTCTTTGTTTACATGTTACCTTAGATATGATTCCTTCCCAGAATATTCTTTATAAAATACTAAGACCTCTATTTGGATACTTCCTGTCACCTTCCTTTGCTTTATTTTACCCATAGCAGCTATCATCATCTAACATATTTTATTTATTTATTTATTCATTCATTTGTTGTCTCTCTCACTCCTACCAAAATATGACCTTTTAATCATAGGGACATAAACTATTTTGTTGACTAATGTATCTTCAGAACTTAGAGCACCATCTAACAACATAATAGTTACCCTATAAATACTTGTCAAATGAATGAATAATTGAATAGTTGACTTCCAAGACTTGTCTGATCTTTAGCCCTTAAACTTCACTCTAACATCCACTTCACGGGACTAATTTCCCAAGTCTTAGCCTTTTGCCACTCATTATGATCTTCTTCCACTGATCCCAGATCTTTTCCATTCTTAGGCACCTTCCGCATCTCCACATCCCTGTTCACAGGACCTGAAAATTTCCGCATGCCAACCACATTGCATTCAGAGCATGAGACTTCAGGAGCAATGTGCTGGAGCACCCCATCACCCCCAGGCCCCATACCCATGTTATGCTGGAATACTGCGCAAGCAACTTTTTCAAATAACCCGCAATCTTCCCTGAAGTCCTCCCCATATCCAGGGAAAGCAAACTGCCAAACTGAATGCTCTGCGGCACCTCACACCTAACTGGGAAATTCAGAAGATTTTCTCTTAAGGAAATTGTAAGCACGTGGCAAAGTTGCAAGAGTTTTACATGAAATCCATATATGTGTAACACCCAATTACTACCATTAACATTTATGGATACCTGCTTTTTCTCACACATACACTCACCTATCTGTCCCTCTATCTATTCACCTACTTATCTTAAGATTATGATGCATTTCAAAACAAACTGCAGATATTTCGATATAGTTCAAAGAAAACTGCTGATACTCAAATCTAAAGTGTACATTTATGGATGTTGACATATGCTCATATATGCATACTTTTGTATTGCCCCATGTTCTGTCAAGATACTAGAACATTGCCAGCACCCCGAGAAATTCTCTAATGTTCCCTTTCAATCAATCCCCACTTCCAGCTCCCTAGAGGCAACCAACTTTTGATTTTCATTCAACATAGATTAGTTTTGCCCTTTCTAGAGCTCCATATGGAATAATATCATGCAGTCTTTTTCTAAAAGGTTTATTTCCCATAACTACGGACAAACAGAACTAATTAATGATAATTATGCTGAGGTATGTAGGTGAAAAGTTACTAATGTCTATAATTTAAAATGCAACAAAAACAAAGGGGATGGATGGAGGGAAGGATGGGTAAATTGTGAAATTCATCCATGTTGTCATATATATCAATATTTCATCCCTTTTTATTACTAAGTAGTATTTCAGTGTATAAGTACATCAAATTTTTATTATGATTTTGAATACTTTTATTCGTTCACTGTGTGCTTGAGATTGAACCCATGCACACTGGCCAAGTGCTCTACAGCTTACCTACATTCCCTGCCCTATTACATTTTTAAAATGGTCCTATTGATGGTTACTTAGATCATTTCCAGTTGAGGCCTATTATGGAAAATCTTCAAATGTTTCTAAGCAAATCTTTTTATGGACAGTTGGTTTCATTCCTCTTTGGTAAATTCCTGGAATTGAAACTCTAGATCCTAGAATATTCGTATTTTTAGTTTCTCTTTGAAAAACAATGAAAACAATTGCTAGAACTTTGTCCAAGCAATTATTTCATGACATACTTTTATCAACAGCATGTTCTAGTTATTTCGCACAGACTGGGCAGCTTAATGCCCCAAACCCACAACCCTGATTCTGTGCTAGGGAAAAGAAGAAGAGAAATGATCATCTCCCTTCGCTTCTGTTTCCTTTCTTCCTCTCATGGCTTGTTTCCTTTTACCTGAGTTGTCCCCTTGTTCCTCGGGATGAGGAAGGGCATTCTCCACCTTCCCCTTTTCTCCAGACCACGTCTATAGCCGTCTACATTCAGGCAGGAGGTAGAAACCATGCTGAATTGGGCAAGTTAAATACAGATTTTTTCCCTGTGACTGGAAAGGAATTATAAAGAGAAACTTTGTGTGGCACCGAGGGCTAAGGCAAAACACCCAAGAAAAGTCAAACTTGGAAGGACTTGCAAACCACTGAGCAAGGTGTGCTTTGGGCTCTGCATGGGTGAACGATTTCTGGCATAACCAGGCAGTGCTGGTGCATTATCACTGGACCCATGCTAGGTGATGCTGTGGAGAACATACCTTGGGTGCACAATGGGAGTCCAGGTCCTCAGAGGGACAGGGTAGAGGCTGTCAAAATGAGCAAGCTGCTCAGTGTGTGGTAGGATTTAGGTATGAAATGTTCCCCAAAAGTCTCATTAATATGGAAGGTGATTGGATGGTGGGGCACTATATTCATCGGTGGATTTATCCGTTAATGAGCTTAGTACCTGAATGTGTTGTCAGGCAGTGGTTGGAGATGGGTCACTGGATGTGTGACCTTAAAGGGTGCATTCTTGACCCTGGCTCTACACTTCTCTTGCTGCTTTCTGGCTGCCATAGAATGAGCAGTTATCCTCCTCCATGCCCTTCCACCATGTATTTCTGCCTTGGAGCCAGCTAACCATGGACTGAGCCACTGAAACTGTGAGTCAAATAAATTTCTCCCCTTTTAAATTGTGAATGTCAGGTATTGAGTCTTATCAACAGGAAAGTGACTAATACAGTATGCAATTTTCCATAAACACTTGTATGGAGATTGTACAAGATTCTGGTTTCCATGTGGAGTGTGCTGAGAAAAAATTAACAGTGGTTCAAGGCTGCCAAGTCAGAGTACATGTGCTGGCCTGTGGCTAGGACAGGGTCTGTGGAATGCCTTCACACCACACTGCTGACCTCCAGACCCTGGAAGAAAGCTTAGGAAGCATCTTCCTCTTGCAGTGTCCCTCCAGTGTTCTCTTCTGAGAAAGCTTACCATCCCGTTCACACTAAGGAGAAATGTTTAAAGGAATATTGTTGATTAACGCAGAGCGTCTATATAGAAGGATGCCTTCCAAGGTGAAAGCCAACAAGCTAATAGCTAACCAATGTTGTTCTTCTCTGCTCCAGGCTAACCTTAATTATCAATGAGGAATGACAAAAAGAAAGACTGAGTTCTCAATTGTGACAGATTGTTTGCAAAGATAGCCACAAAATATCCTTCTTCTATGCATTTGTCTCCCTTTGCAATGAGACTCTACAGGCTTGACAGTAAGAAGAACAGCGTCTTTCTCCATTCCTTGAAACTGTGTTGGCCATGGGCCTTGTGCACTGCCCTAACAATCAGCCAGATATTAGCAAACATAAGCAGAGGCTTAGAAAGTCCTTGCTTATTAGACCACATAGCCTCTTGCCTCTGAAGTGTCCCTACCCACTACCATAGGAAGGAGCTTGGATTAGCCTTCTACGGCATGCGGGAACCCACAGGGACAGGATCAGGTCATTTTAGAATTCCACGCTGAAACTATCTTAGACTTTCCAGTCCCAGTCAAACCATTGCAGACCAAAAACATCTCTCAGCTATCCCAGAAGAGAAATACATAATAAATGTTTGTTATTTTAATCCACCATGCTGGAGTTTTGTGACAGAATGAAAATGACATGGAGTAATAAAACCTGTATTGAGAGTTATTTTTATAACAATATGCAATATACTAAATAGTGTTAATTTCCTATGTTTTTGAAATTCTGTATCATTCCTGTCCTTTTTGTTCTGTTTTTAAAATAAAAAAAATTTAAAAATACATGGTAATATATCAAATTCATATTATAACAACATACTAACACAAACCACTTGTTTACCAGAGGAGAAAAAAAGCTTCCTTTATCCTGAGAAACAGGTGCATTTGTACCTAGTGGTTATTTGTCTCATGGAGTTGATCCTGTTTCCCTTTCATCTAGGCCCCAAGATGGAAAAGCCTGTTTTTGGCTCTTCTTAATGTTCAAAATTTTTCTCCAAGTTTCAAGCTGTTTCCATGGTTTTCTCTTCCTGAGTCATAAGTTATAATTCATTTATAATTTGCCTGTTTTAGTTTATGTACTCACATAAGCTGTCTCTAATGATTTTTTGGGAATGAGATTAGATATAAGAATATAAAAGTAATGTCACCACATATGAATATAATGCTTATATTGTAAAACACATAGTATTTTCTTTTGTAATAAAGTTCTTTGCTTCACAGTACCAAGCTCATTTTTGTAAAAGATCAAAATAACATTTATGACATTTGGGTTAGACAATAATTGTCTTGAATTAAAAAGCAAGCTAAACTTTCACTTTTACATAATTTCAAACTTTTATAAAATAGAGGATTCTGTTGTTTATATAATCAGCATAAATTAGAATATAAATTCAGAACGAAGTTTTATGTTAGTCTTTTTTTCTTTTGGGGCACCGGGGATTGAACTCACGACCTTATGCTTGCCGGGGCAGGTGCTTAGACCGTTGAGCTAGATCCCCAGCCCTGGGGTTTTTGAGATAGGGTCTCACTATGCTGTTCAGGCTGGCCTTGAGCTCACTTTGTAGCCCAGGCTGGTCTCGAACTCACAACAATCCGCCTGTCTCAGCCTCCCGAGCGCTGGGATTACAGGCATGAGCCACCACAACCGGCTTGTTAGTCTTTAGACATAAATGAAAACAATCTACTTTTCAAACTTTGTCAAAGTTCCTCATATTGCCATTAACCTACTTCTGCTTTTTATTTAATACATAATTTTTAACCAGACATTTGAATAATATTCAACCATTCTGCTGTGTTGATCCATTCTTCTCCCAACCAAATTGTTCTTGAAAGAAATATGATAAAGTTAATAGACCAAAACAAGTTACAGATCTCGGATTAACCAGAAGTGATCTTTTAAAATGACAAGATTGCCCTTTTATGACAACAAATGTGAATCTACTATTCAAAAGTGGTCTAGAATCCCAGATTGGGTGGGGGAGGCCAGTCAACTGTGAAATAGGTTGTCAAAAATGTAAGTCTAAAATATGATTCAACTACAAAAAAAGAATTCGTTGCACTGAAAGTCTAGAACATTCATTTACTTAGCAGAAAATCAGCTGAACTTTCCTGCAAATGAAGTTGGAATTTCACCATAAAAAAAGTTTTGCTGCAATGACAAATCTCTCTGTAATTGGAATACTTCAGAATATTAAGCACGTAATCCAAGAGTAATTGGAAGGCAGTATACGTTTCCATAATTAGTCCATCACTTTTATTTACCTCATGTATAATACATGACAGCCCACATCGTAAAATAAATTAACAACTAAATGTCAAATCCCCCCTCTTATTTGGGCCATCTGCCTAGGTGTTCAGATTGACACCCACTGGCATGAGAAATGATAAGAAACCAGGGAACTCTGAACATCAGAGAGGAGCTTTTGCCCAGTGAATCAAATGGAGCTCTTCTGGCCGTCTTCCCTCTCCTCCACCACCTTCACCAACTTTCAAAGTCTAAAAGTTTTATGATCTCAATGACCGTTTTGCAAGTCTTGAGCACATTTTAGGATCCAGAAATATGAGTCAAATCTTTTGTTACAAGAATATGATCTCTAAGTTACCTTCAGTTATGATTGAAAAGAAAAGGCCCATTGGTCCTGACCCATGAGCTTTCTGGAAAAAGGAATTCTACAGAATCCTGACCAAACTCCTTTTCCTTTTTAACAGCTACTTTTAATAGTACAATGTTCTCTCTTTTCTGAAATTCATTTTGGAGGCCCTGATTGGCATTCACAAGATCAGAGAGATGATGGGTGATGCCTGCCAGTTTTGAGGAGGACCAGAGGATTAATTTCACAAGTCTAGACCTCATGAAATTTGAGCCAACTCTATTTTGACTTTTCCTATTTTCCCTTCTGTCCAAACAAGGACATTATCGTTATTTTGCCAATTAAAGACTATTAGATTTCAAGAGCAAATAATAATCCTACCATATTTGCCCCCAGTGGGGTGTTACATCATGCTGTTGCCCATTTTTCTGTCTTAAATATTTTCAAACTTTTCATCAGGTTTCTTTCAACAAGTGCTGGAAAGAAGGGAAGATAGCAACTCAAGTGCCAATCATGCTGCATCCTGCTTGGAGTGAAAAGAGAAATCAGCTGGTAGATCTCAGCCAGGGCACTATCTTTGTGAACAAGTTGATTGGATCAGGTGAGAGGGCTGATGATACAGCTAACTTTATCAGACTAAGCTTGAATTTCAACTATCATGTAAATGCCTTTTGTGGTTTGGGACAGATTACATAACCATCTCTTCCTCCTCCAAAGAACAATAAAAAATAATTTATTGTACTTGTAACACAACTTTCATTGCCATACTCAAATGCTTAGATTAGCTCCCTACCTACCTATCATGCTGTGATGTGAAGATTAATTAGCTAATGTCTGTGAAGTGCCTTCAAGATGAAAAGTGCTATCTGAGTGCTAAGTGCCACCTATGAGTACCAATAAAGACAACCTCATACAGAACACAATAGATCCACAGGGGACCAAGGGAATAGCCAGCTTGGAAAGCAAGGGGACAAAAACCAAACAAATAAGTAACCATACAATGTCCCAAGTCATAAACTTTTTGTACAAGAAGAGAAATAGGCACATCAATATGCAAACATCCACTGTGATCAGGACAAGGGCCAGTGGTGTACTCTGAAGTCTCATCAAATCCACAGCATGTTCTTGTGAGAAGTTTATATGACCAACATTCTTAAAAGAGGTGTACTGCAATGGAATATGATGGACCATTTGTCTGAAGACCACTGACCTGAGTGAGCAAGAAGGACAAAAGAATGACTTATATCGATTCCCATCGAATTTATAATTTTTAAAATCCAGGCCCCTTAAGCCATCTTTCTTTACCTGTATAATTTTTAGGGTTAGGGCTGGAGTAAATCCCATTTTACAAATAAAGCCACTGAGAGTCAGGGGGTCTAATGTGAACAAAATTATAGAGGCGACAAGCTATGAAAGAGAGCTCCACCCTGAATTTTCACCATGAACCCATTCTTTGGGTGTTTCTATATAAATTAGTTGGTATTATGTAAAGAGAAGGACTGGCAGTAGATCTCAAAAGACTTTAGTATGTGTATATATTTGGTCCAATTTCACTTCTAGAACCTTCTACGAAGATTTTTTTCCAATATTGATGATTTTATGCAGGGCATTTACACTGAAATATATCCCAATCCTTTTCTTTAAATTATTTTTTGTTTTGAGACAGTGCCCAACCCTGGTTGGGCTCAAACTTGCAATCCTCCTCCCTCACCCTCAAAGAGTCCAGTGCTCACAGGTGTGCACTGCTATGCCTGAATCATTGAAGCAATTCTTTATAATAGTGGGAAAGAAATATTCAGCATAAATGACTGAATAAATACTGGTATACTCACGAGATCAAATATTAGAAAGCAAAGGATTTAAATAATGTTACACAGATATCTTTATTAGCATGAAAACATTTTACTATAAATGGCTAAATGTTGTATAATACCCTATTAAATTAATTTATGCATATAATAGAAACGTTTTTAGAAAAATATGCAAGGCAATATGCAGGTGGTATCCCCTGGATGGTAGATGGTATATTCGATTTTGTTCTACTAGTTTGTATAACATTGCTCTAATCACCCAAATCACTTGATATCATTGCAAAGGTGCAGGACTCAGGAGAGGCCAACCTCATTTAAAGTGCTTCTCTACATACAATTGGTGGTACCTGCCCATAATTCCATCTCTATGGCAGGCTGGGGCAGGAGGATTACAAATTCAACCCTACCCTGGGTAATTTAGTGACGTACCAAGACTGTCTCAAAATAAGAAATAATTTAAAAGGGCTAGGGATGTAGCTCAGGGTGAAGGTCTGGGTTCAATCCTCAGTACTGAAAAAAACAATGTGTACCTACAAATGCCCTAAACAGAGCAAAGACTGAACCAAGAGAAGAGCCCTTCATTTGCTGCTCACTGGTAAGTGTGCCTAAAGTCTTCTTCAGTGGTCTTCATCTAAACACTTTCAGAAGTTGGTGAAAGACTGCTGTGCATTCTCCTCTGACTACAGCACTGAGAAAGAACCTGTTCTAGAAATATTCCACAGTCTCCTGGCATGAAGGAGTGCATAAGGTAGAACCTGATCTAAGAAGACTACAGACAAAACAGAAAGCAATGATTTTAAACTGCACAAAGAAGAGCTGTGCTAGATACCAGGAAAATACTGCTAAGCAAAGAACTTCATAGAAATGCACTCTCTGCAGGCTCAGAAGATGTGTAATCAAAGATTTTTAGAGTTAGTGTGATGGACAGAATTTCAAATGGCTCGCTAAGATACTCATGCCTTCAGTGGTGAAACCCATGAGTTATGGTACCCCTGATTATGTTACATGGCAATGAGTATTTTGTATTTCTTACTAAGATTACTAATCAAAAACATGGAGTTAAGTAAAAGAGAAATCTCTAGGCAGGGCTACTCTGATCACATGAGTCTTTTGAAGCAGAGTTCTCTTACGCTGGTAACCAAAAGAGAAGGTGGCCAGGTTGAAGCATGAGATGGATTTGTTCTGCCACTGTTGGCTTGAAGATGGAGGGGCTACCAGGTGAAGAAGGTCAGTGACCTCTGACAGCTAAGAACAGCCAACAAGAAAAAGGAGCCTTAATCCTACAACCGCAAGGAATCTAATCCCGACAATAACGCATATGGGTTTGGAAGAAGACTCTTCTTTTGAGTCTGTGGATGAGAGTCCAATCCAGCCAATGCCTTGTGCTTACCTTTGAGGGACCTTGAGCAAAGAACTCAACGGAGCCCTGCAGGACTTCAGACCTACAGAACTGGGAGATGACACATGGGTGCCATTTTAAATCACACTGAGTTTGTGGTAATTTATTATGCTGCAACAGAAAACTAATACAACTAGAAAACGCCATAGAAACTATTCTGTCCATTTGCCTCATTTGGGCAATAAAGAATCTGAAGCCCAGGGCTGACAAGGGATTTGGAGGAAATTGGGACCAAGCCGGGACTAGGGTACAGATACCATAAGCACACAGACTAGTGCTCTGTCTACCATCCCTCTCCTCTGCTCACAGTGAGATGCCCAGGATCAATTTTTTTTCAGCGTAGTTTACAGTCTAAGGGGGAAGATGAGATTGCCATTTGAGGTCTCAGCCAGCACCACAATTCTAATGTATTTCTTGATTTCTAAAAAATGAACTAAAATTGGTATGAAATGCACAGACACTTCTCTAATTTAAAAACAATCAATAACACTTATAACCTTCACCCCAGATTTAATATGCTGACAATGCTATCCAATCTACTTCATTCTCCAATAAGTGACAATTTCAGTTTTCAGTTCAGTGAAGTTCAGCAAAATTCAATGCATTCAAATTCCCTAGGAGGTTACATGTGGAGGAATCTTTCAGGCCAGGATTCTACAATATTCCCTAACTAGAGTTAAATTGTTTGGGGAGGGGGAGAAAAAGAAAAGAAAAAAAAAAGAAAAACTATGAAGCAAGTTGAGAAACTTTTGTGGCGAAGTCACCTATCTTTCACCTTGTCTCTGTAACACAATGTCAATGTAGTGTCACATGTATTAAATTCTAGAAACTTATTCTGAAGGCAATGCTGTCCATTGTAGCTCCAGCAATTGTCAAGATTTAGACAAACGTTAACTCCTGTCTCCCTTGGGATTAATTAAGTGAGTGTCATCAATAAATGCAACACAACTCATGATGATGTGATAGATAACCGGGAACTTACATGAGTGAATAACCAGGAATGAGCTTGCTTGCTTTCTAAGCATGATTAAATTCAGATGCATTACACAAACCATCAAATCACAATGCATTTAAAGAGGTCACTTTTTAAAGATAATGCTTATGATTCTTGAATCACTCTGCCACACACTGCTTTTCCCTTTGGTGATCCCTTGCTTTATTTTGTTTGTTTGGTTGGTTGGTTTTTTGTTTGCTTTTCTGTTTTTCCTCCCATTTCTGCTCCTTAGGTTCCATGATCTCCCCCAAGTGATGCAGAGAACAGCCCTAAAGGGTGACCGATGTGTTTCCCAGTTAACCTGCCCATTTCTACCAACTATTGAGTCACTCAAGAGAAGCCTAGGCCTTTAAATGCTTCTACAGGGCACAATTTGTTCTTCTTTAATTCCTTGCTAATTATCTTCCACACACAGCTGTGGTCGTCACCAGATTGCAGTTTTTTTTCTGTATTGTGTAGTCTTTAGGTCCTAAAATCTAGGGTCTTTGCAGGGTTTAACTAAGAGCATCACTACCCAGTACAACTCTTCCTCATAGAAGTGTACCTTGTGTGTCCAGTAGGGTAACCACAGCTATTTTGGCTGCAGAACACATTGGAATGTGGTTAGTAGGACAGAAAAACTGAATTTTTAATTTTATTTCATTTTAATACCACATGTGGCTAGTGGTTACACACCTTGGAAAGTGCACACCCAGAGATTTAGGTCAGGATTGGTATAAAGTATTTAAGAGCCAGGGCACCCAAGTTTCAAGAGGGATTCACTGGCTTCTCAGGCTATCTTTGGGAAGCTTCGCTTACTTTTGTATTGTGCTCTGGCCTATGTTATCTGGCCATTCGCCAGAAATATGTGCATATTATAACTGTCCTACTTTCTTGTTTATAATTATAATAGCCACAATAACAATGACTCTTATTTATAGCTTGCCTTAGTGGGCCAGGTATTGTGCCAGACACAATTGCATGGAATTTTTTGAATACATTGCTCCATTCATTTAATAAGTATTACAGTTGAACCTAAGTAAATGGATCCATTGTGGTTTAGCACTCCTATTATTTGCAGCATCTGACATTCTCCATATATCCATACACTGTACTGTATGCCTCAGAATATAACCTTATAATAATCAAGGTACAGGAACATTACTAGCATTACAATTCCTTCCATAAAGATAGAACATATTGGGCATGATATTTCCTCATACTAAAGACATCCATTGCTTTCTTGCCATGATTTGCCTCTATTACTCTATTCTTTTCTCCTGGTCTTTGTGGAGCAAGGAACTAAACATAAGAGTGGGTACAAGAAAAAAAAAGACTAAATTTCTTTAGACATTTTGGACCAATATATATCCAGAAATGAACTTCTGGTAGTTATGACAGAATAAATTTCCTTGGCAGTAAGAATCAGGGTCAGAGTTTTTGACAATCAGATGATACAATAGCTAGATCTGGAAAATCGTAGATTACAGGATGGAGAAGGTACCCACATTTATATGTAAAATATTCTTTGAATTTTTATACTTCATTTTCAGATCCCTAACTGAAAATCTGAGTCCAACACATTTTTCTCTCCAGTGATAACAAGCAACAGACACCACCCAAAATCCATCAATATTTCTTGGCAGGGCTATTTTCCTATTTTGTTCTGAACATTTTCCAGCCAGTAAAACATTAAGGTATTTATGATCAAGTGCAATTCAACCAAGTTGGTAAAGTACTATCTTAAAGCTGAAAACTTAATAACAACTCAGATCAGAGGCTGGCTATCACCAGCCAGCAGAGAGCTGTGGTACACAAAAAACACCAGTTCGTGTGAGGAAACCTTGACAGTCTTGCCTACACACAAACCAAAGAAAATAACATGCCCATGACAGCTACAACAGCAGCAATTTTAAACTTCTCACTGATGAAATGCACTTTGCAGTCATAACTCTTGCATAAATCTGGATGTCACTGTTTGCATGTTATAATTTTGCAATCCAATGGATCATTGTACTCTCTACCTGCAAATGAGCCCAGTAATGCAAAAATGCGCACAAATCATTGAGCTACCAGTGACATTGGGGGTTTGGTTGCTGGGGTTATTAACAGATATTTTTTCACCTAGAAGCACAGGCTAAAATCAATCATTTTGATAACTAGGCATGGCATGAGCTGTCTGCACTTTCATTTCAATTTGATTAATCACGTATTCACAGACCTTTACCTTAAAGGAGCAATTGTTCACATTTAATCACAAATAAACATTCATGCATAACAGGAGACATTACTAAATTTAACCGCAATTTATGCTGTTTTAGCAAATATGTTTATGATAATACCAGCTTTCTGCATTTAAATTCATTGTTTCACTCATTTTACAAACATTATAATTGAAGCTAAGTAGAATAATCCACTGTTTTATATCATTTATCATCTATTTGTCACTTGTGAAGTTTCCATTATATCCGCATATTTTATTACACAATTTATCCTGGTAATCGATGTACAGTAAATTATTAGCATTATGTTTTCTTCTGTAAAGTGTAACATGCTCCACATCAGATTTCATCATGTTTCCTGTCCTACTTCTTGCCAAGATTTGGTTCTATTACCCTGTCAAGATCTCCTGATGTCTTACAAGGCAAGAAAGTAAACATAGTTGTGGGGGCAGGATGTGTTTTTAAATTCTAAATGCAGTTGTGACCAAGTAAATACCTCTTATAATCCTCCCAACAGTGTTCCCAGGAAACATAACATTCCAGAAGGCACATCTGCTGTTACTATAACAACGGCAAAGCAGAGTAGAAGGAGAATCATCTGCCCTGGAGGGCAGGCTGCAAACCAGGAGGAATCCTGGGTTCCCCTTCAAGAAGGCAAAGGGGAAATTTTGTAAAAGAGAAACAAACCTTAAAGAAAATTTCAGTGTATGAATGAGGCATAAGCCAGTCAAATTTGGAGAAGGGAGAAACTCAAGGTTTAAAAACTGCTTCTTAGACCAAAGGTGCAAAATTTCTATCAGGGAAGCCAGCTAGCTGGACTGGAGGAAAAGATCCATTAGAATAATAGCAATAAAAAGAAAGGATCACTCTGTATCTCTGACCCAAAGAAAAACAGCACCTTTCAGCAGGAGGTGAAGTTGCTAGCCCAGGAGATCAAGATGCACTCCATTCTCCCAGCCCTGATGGACAGGAGAATAGTCTTGAGCTTGGTTCTCCAGGGAAGTACTGAGACACTCACTGAAGAGCCGACATGGGTGTAGTCTCAGTCTGTTTTAAGCTGTATCTCTTTCCTTACTTGAGTTTTGACTTCACTGGCTTTCTCCCAGCTTCTGGGCCATCTTGGTCTGCTTGTCCTACTGTCTCTACTAGATTGACCTCCAGCTGAGAGTCCATCCCAGCTTGTCTGCCACCCAAAGAAAATCTATCCAAGTCATTAGTCCCACTCTCATTGCTAGTCTCTCGGTTTCCCTTTCTCTTTACAAAGCTCTAGCTCAGCCTCAACATGGAGTTTAAAAACTCTCTATGGGAACCTGGTCCTTTTCATGGTTAAAATGGGTGATTAGCCCATGAAGTCACTGCCTAGTAGAGGAGACTGATAGCCAGCCGAAAATAAATAAGCATGCATATAAGTAAGTGATAATTTGTATAACTAATTTGAAGAAAAAATAATGCAATGCAATGTCCATTTGCAGATGACCAGTGAAGACATTTCTAAAGAAATAATAATTAAAATGGAAGTCTTAAAGTCAGGCGTAATGCTTCATGCCCGTAAGCCCAGCATTTTGGGAAGCTGAGGCAAGAGGATCGTAAGTTTGAGCCCAGTCTGGGCAACTTCCTGACTTGGCAAAAACCTGTCTCAAAAATAAAAAATGAAAAGGCTAGGGATGTAGCTCAGTGTGAAAACCCAAGTTTCAATCCTCAGTACCACACCCACATATGGGAAAAAAAAATTGAGAGCCAAGAGAAGTAGTTAGACACGTTAGTGATATATGCAGAGCCCCATGGCATCAAACAGGCTGTGGTGGTAGACAGAGAAACCAGGTGAGCATATCAGTAGCAAGTGAAAGACAGAGGTCAGGAGATGAGAGAGAAAGAAGTAGGCATAGACCAGCTCATCCAGTTTCACAAAGTCACAGTTAAAGAATTTGGGTTCTGTTCCAAGTTTTTTCCATGGCATATTGTCACAAGGCCGGAAGAGACCCCTGGGACTCATCCCATCTGTCAGGTGGGAGGTAATTCTTTTGCTTTTTATCCATGCACCAACTTTGGTAAGTAAACTTGACTAATGTTTGTTTATAATCAGTGAGTAAGCTGCGACTTTAATACCGCTGCCATGGAAGAGGCCCCTTCAAGGCATGTTAAATTAACTGATGTGAATAAAAACAATGAATAAAAATACCTCTCTCCTTTAATGAGAACAGCAACTTCTGTTTCCCTGGGCTTTTTCAGTCCCATAAGACCTTTTAAAGCAGAGCAAGTGTGTTCTGGTTCAAATGCTAAGAACATAATCTTGTCTCTCTCTTGTTGGTTATGTTCGAAGAAGCCATTTTAGTCAATCTTTTGGAGAATAGAAGCTCTTGGCAGCTGTGGCGAAAACATTCCCAGCACTGCTGCCAGGTGGGCTGCTTTTCCCCAAAGCCACTTGCTCTCCCACAACCAAAAGAGTTTATGATATTTCATTGGGCGCAAGGACCTTCACGTTCAGGAAGGCTTTAAAAGAAACCCCAAAGCTTGTGATTTGCAAAACCCTGGTGCAAACCCTTAGGGAAAACTGTCCACTTCTCTAATTTGACATTTTTACAAGAGGTTATAAAAAGCATACACGAGCACTTTCTGAATCTATGCCTACATTCTGTGGGTACCATCCCTTAGGTATTAGATTCATATGTGGACTGCTTACTCTGCATTGTACAATTGTGCAATGAAAATTGGACTTTGTTCCCATTCTGCAGCTAATTTTTTTTTGTGGCCAAGAAAAAGTGGTTTCCTCTCCAAGTGTTGTGTTTATTTGCAAGATGACCTCTAGGGCTCCTTCCAGTTCTATTACTCTATGAATCTCTATCAGCATGGACTCAATAAAAATGTTCATATTAGTTATGGTAGCCTGACCTACAACTGCAAACAGACCTGTGAGCACATAGGCTCAAAGAAATACAAATGTGTTTCTTCCAAATAAATGTCCAGGAGAGGTGTTCTAGATCAGCTCATTCCCCCAGTTCAGTCCAGGGAACTGATCTGATGATACTACCTCCAAACCAGGGACAGAGATATCCTGCAAAGTAAATGAAAAGTAAAGATGATACACATCTTTTCCTCTTCCAAGAGCTTAAATATATACATGATGATGAGTAGCTGCAAATATAGTTTTAGACTGGAACTGGATATAATTCCACTGCTAGAGAAGAAGAGGAGAAAATATTCCAGTGGAAAGAGGGCAGACTCTGCTCTACCCCTAACACCTGTATGGTGTTTCAAAGATTACAAAGCTTTATGACTACTGAATTTTCCCCACAGTTCTGGGAGCCAGTTATTAGAATCAACATTGTATAGAAGGCAAAGCTATGTCTCAGAGAGTTAAGTAAAACACATGACATCTCACAGTCGAGAGCCAATCTAAGCTTTAGTTTCAGGTCCGCTGGTCAGTGCTTCCTTTATTACAAATACCAAGGTGAAATACTTGCAGAGCAGATGATCATTAGCATAAATCTGCATATGATGGACGTTGAAGAACAAAGAAACATTATTGTGAAATGTAATCAGAAGAGCTAAAGCATGCCACAGGCCCAGGACTGCTCTCTTAAGTATTAAGAGGTCTCTAGATAACCTGGAGAGAATTTAAGAAGTAAAATTAAACCGTAAAAAAGTGGGTAGAGCCGATAAACAGGTAGAGAATGAGGCATCATTCTCATCTACTCATTCTACTCTCTCTCAGTTGGTTTACAAAGCACATGTAAGGACAGAGGAAACATTTCTAATCAGAAACATTTTGATGTGAGATAAAAGTAAATCAATAAAAGAAGAGCAGAATCTGAAAATACTAGAAATAAAGATATATCTGGTGGTCCCCTCCCCACAGAAGTAGCTTTATACAGTCCCCATAGGTTTTCAGATTGTTAGAGAGCAGTATAGCTCCCTCCCTGTCCTCACTCAACATACACACTCACAAATCATTTGCAGCTTTGACTATTTTATGCTTGCTACGTAAATCCAGTCACAGACTGCCAACAAACCCACCTCATGTCTTTCGGGAGAATCATCAAGCCATCTCTAGGCACAATTTTAAAAAATTCGCCCAGTTTTCTTCCATTTAAACAAAATTTCTGTGAAAATAAAGAATCCCTGAAGAATAAATGTATAATTATTCTTAGTTTTACCTTTCAAAAAAGATCGAGATAGTAATATTTCAGAACAGTTTCTCTTCCAACTCCCTTCCTACGCACATTAATGTGATTTTGCATGAGTAAAAGGTTCCCTTTCTCACAAATCTGTTTCAAATTGATCATTTTTTAAAGGGATGTTAGTTTTATGGGTTACCAACTACATAAGGGAGGTTGAGTTGAGTCTCAGGGCTCAGTCATCACTCATAAAGATTTCAAGTTGAACTTGCAGGGAAGGGACATTGTAAAGCCCACCAAGTTCACGCTAATGTGCCAGATGGGACAAGGTAATTTATTATTTCACACAGCAAGTTAATACATGTCTACCTGTGCCCTTTCTAAGAAGAGGAGAAAAACTTATCAGTGAATATGATTTTTCATGGAGAATTTTTAGAATTATGCCACCCTCTATCTATCATGACAAAGCATTCTGCTAAATCCCTTGGACCTTTCCTCCTAATGCATTTTTATTCTAGACTCTCAGAAGCATTACAGAGAAGCCCCAGCTACATTTTGTCATCATTTAAGGGAAACTGGGGATTTTACCAAATTATGCCACCATGGCCTTTAAAAATATCTAAGTATAACCAACTTACTTGAGCAATTTTGAGTGCCATTTTGTTTTTATATCCAAGTCTGTCATGGTGCGGGTGTATTTATGGAGTACTTCTGTGTTTACAACCTTGAATTCAACAGACAACTGAAAAAAAAACACCCAGACGAAAGTAGATTTTTACAACTCAAAGAAAAGAATCTAAATCTACCTTCAAAGCTAATAGTGTTTAATAAATACAGTTCATCTTAATGCTAATTTCTCTAGTCTTCTGTTTATACAAGAAAGCTCCAGGCTGGCTTACGGTGTCACATTTATCATTGAGTAGAAAATAAGCAAATCCCATTACATCTGAATTCAACCACCCAAATTAATCAAAATATGGATTATGGTATCTTTTTATGCAGAAAGAGAAATAATTCTAATGTTCAGCAAGTATGAAAGACTTGTTCTGTTTTGTTTTGGGGAAGATTCCTATTTTTGACTTTTTCATCATTGTCTGAGCCCTTAGGCTCATCAGGGGAGCTATGTAGAAAGAAAAAAAAAATTAAACAGTCACCAAGCCATCCAAAATTAAGAGAGCCCCAGGAAGGTGTTAGTGTGACATGTTTCAGAAATATGACTCTGAGTAGTCTCAGCAGCTTTTTGGACCTTGGCAACTTCACAAATGCTCCTGTCATTACCCAGCTTGGAAAATGCCCCTTACTTATCGTAACATCCATTCTTTTTCACAACTTCCAGCTACTTCATCTCTTTCTTCAGCTCAGGAATTTAAGCGAGTTGCAAGCAATGCCTCATCTCCCACTTCAAGTCAGACCAAGTTCAAGGTGACTCTATCAAAAAGCAACAGTGACCACGTTTACTATACATATTCATTTCACATTACTCTGCTGATATGAGAGGCTTTCAAAGGCCCCGGAGACTGAAACCAAGGGTATGATTTTTCCCAATGGAATCTAGGTAGCTACATAAGACATGAATCTATAGCAACTGCACTTAGAGCCACCTTTTCAAGCTCAGGTGTGACAGGAAAAGTGGACTCATGAATACTAAGCATCATCCTTATAATGAAAAATAATGGGCTAGAGATGAAGCTCAGAGGTAGAGAACTTGCAAATCACATTTGAGGCCTTGGGTTCAATCCTCAGCGTTGCAAAAAATAAAAAAAAAAATCTGGTTCTACACAACTCCGGCTCAGGGTTCTTTGTTTTTGTTTTTGTTTTTGCTTTTTTCTTTGTTTGTTTGTTTTTTGCATCTATTCATTTGAACTGTTCCCACTCTTGCCTAAATGATAATACTTTTCTCATTAGAGTTTACAGTTCTGAAGTTCTTAAGGTCAATCGCAAAGTCAACATTCATTCATACATTCATTCACTATTTGTTACATGGATAATGGATTAGATAGGTAGGTTCATAGATGAGATAGATAGGATAGGCTAGTCTGGGTAGAGTAGGATAGGATAGGATAGGATAGGATAGGATAGGATAGGATAGGATAGGATAAAAAGATAGACAGACAAACAGTCTTGGGACTTGAAGATTCCCCAATACATAGTACATCCTCGTTCCCATCCAAATTCTGACTCAATTGGGAAATAAGACAAAGGAGTAATAAATGAAGTTCAAGTTATAAGCTTTTCTGCTAAAACTGCTCCAGGAGGCTGTGTCTTATATATGCAGACAAGAGGACTTTGCAATGCTGGCCACCAGACTCCTGGGCAGTTATCGCCCAGCTGCAGTGGCTCCAAAACATCAGAGCACAATTTACCACGTGGTCAAGAGCAATCCAGAGCACAAACACAGATTTTGAGACCTCAAAGGAGCACGGGCAGAGCCATGCACACTCATCCAGTTTCTGAGGCCCAAATCCACACTGGACAAATCACTTTTTTGCACCTGTGAGTTAAGGGCTGTAAACAGCCCTCACATGGGCCATGTATGAGAAGGAGGGCATGAGCGCTTCCCTCCCTACAGTGTCCGCTAGAGCTTTTCGGTCTCTTTTTAATTTTTTTATTAGAAAATGTTTGCAGTATATAATGTTTACATTCACCTTAGAGAGTAAGTACATATACTCGATGTATCTTAATTTTTTTCCCCTTTCTCTTCCCTCCCTCCCCTTCTCCTCTGTCT
>RJWT010017395.1:0-19370 GCA_004365215.1 Cuniculus paca | reverse complement strand
GACCCAATCCAAAAATGGGCATCTGAGATGAACACACTCTTCTCAGATGAAGAAATACAAATGGCAGAATTAGGTGTGGTGGCGCACTCCTGTAATCCCAGCACTGGGGAGGCTTAGGCAGGAGGATTGATGCAAGTTCGAGACCAGCGTGGGCTACAAAGTGAGCCCAAGGTCAGCCTGAATTGCATAGCGAGATCCTGTCTCAAAAAGACCAAAAAAAGGCAAATAAATACATGAAGAAGTGTTCAACAGCATCAGTCATTCAAAAAATGCAAATTAAAACATTGAGATTCCATCTCACTCCAGAAAGAATGGCTGCCATCAAGAAATCAACCAATAACAAACGTTGGCAGGGCTGTGGTGGAAAAGGAACACTTCTGCACTGTTGGTGGGAGTGTAGATGGGTGTGACCATTGTGGAAATTAGTATGGACATTCCTAAGAAAACTAGGATTGGAAGTCCCATTCAATCCAGCTACTCCCCTTCTGGGTATTTTCCCAGAAAATTTGAAAATGTCATGCCACAGTGATATATATGTACCCATGTTTATAGCAGCATAATTTGTAATAGCTAAATCTTGGAAACAACCCAAATGCCCACCAACCACAGAATGGATAAGAAAGATGTGGTATTTTTATACAATGGAATATCACTCAGCTATAAAAAAGGATAATCTTGAGGCTTTTATAGGTAAATGGAGGCAACTTGAGACTATACTCATAAGTGAAATCAGGCTCACATTTGTAAATATCAATTGTCTCCCTCGTGTAAAAATAATAATAATAAAGAATATTAAGATCCAAAATGTACAATAGATACTGTAATAATGAAAGGGAAAGAAGGTGCTCAGAAGGAAAGAACAACTGGGATAGAAATGGAAGAAAGGAAAATATTATATGTATGTAGGTTTACACATAGCATGTATGTATATGTGTGCAAGATAGATAACTATACTACTAATCTCAGTTCATCAAAAAGAACAGTTTGTGCTGTTACTGTTTGATCTTTTTTGCGGCACCAGGGATTGAACTCATGACCTTGCGCTTGCCGGACAGGCGCTTAGACCACTGAGCTAGATCCCTAGCCCTGTTTTTGAGACAGGGTCTCACTATGCCATTCAGGCTGGCCTTGAGCTCACTTTGTAGCCCAGGCTGGTCTCGAACTCACAATGATCCGCCTGTCTCAGCCTCCCGAGTGCTGGGATTAAAGGCGTGAGCCACCACGCCCGGCTTGTTTGATCATTTTTTATGCCTAGATCTTGTCAGCTGAATAACTACTTCTAAGATAATAATATGCAATGTACTAGTGGTTTTTTTTAAATTCTGTATTATTATTTCTATTCTTTTTTCTGTTTTGCTTTTTAAAATAAAAAAATAGCCTTTGCAATATATTATGTTGTATAAAATACTGGTAGATATCAGTACTGGGGAAAAAACACCACCTCACTCAAATAAACATTCCACAGGTCATGTGTAGTTCTAAACATGAAAATGAAATTATAAAAGTTCAAAGAAAATAATACAGGAAAACAGCTTTATAACCCAAATGTTGGGGAAGACCCCTCCCTTCTCTTTTCCCTTCCCCCTCCTCACCCCACCTCCCCCCTTTGGTGCTGGGGTTAAACCAAGAACCTCATACACACTAGGCAAGTGTTCCCCACCCCCACCCCAGCTGTATCCCCAGCCAGATTTCTTAAACAGGATAACAACAGACAAACCCAAATCTTCGTTACAGAAGATTTTAGTGGTGAGAAGACTTAATGGTATTAACTTAATAGTATTGAGTTTGTGGAATGACCCAGTGAAGAGAAAAACATGATGGTATAAAAGGAGAGGGAGAATTGCTAGAGAAACATTCTTGAAAGGGAAGATTTAGAATTGAAGAATAGGCCATATTTGCTCACTTGGTTATCATTTCTAACATAGCTTCTGTAGAGTTGTAGTTGCCTAGATCATTTTGCACTGGCTGCTGTTATTCCTACATTAGAATGGTTGGGGTACAATAACTACTAGACTCATTTGAAGATATTTCACTGCTTCCTGTTTGGTAAGCAATGCTTTGACATTTTAATTTTAGTGAAATTCACTTTTCAGTACCATTCTCTTATGTCCTGAAAACCAAAGGGCAGGCAGCCTCGGAATCAGAATTCTTAAAAAGTTCTTGCCACAGTAGTTACTCTCCGTACAAATGCTATGCTATCCCCTAGCCCTGGGTTTTTAAACTAATGAGAAACTACATTCCTAGTGCTCAGTAGCCACATAGAACTAGCTACTGGCTACTTTTTGGTTGGTCCAGATGTAGAACATTTCCATTATTGTAGAAAGTTTTATTAGATGACTCTTGAATAAGGTTTTCTGGCTTTGTGAACAGACACCAAATAAAATTTTAGCTTGACTGAAATAGAGCTAACTATTCTTGCTTTAACCCTTGACACATTAGGTGACCAAAAGTGACTCACCTTAGAAGTCTTTCACTCATTGGCTCTACTAGCACCAGATTTTTTGGTTAAGAAAGCAATTAAATAATCCCCAGCACTTGGGAGGCTGAGGCAAGAGGATCGTTTGAAGTTCAAGACTAGCCTGTGCCACAAAGTGAGTTCAAGGCCAGCCTGAATGGCATAGTGAGACCCTGTCTCAAAAAGACAAAAAAAATTAAAAATTAAAAATTAAAATTGCAGTACAAACTGTCCAACCTGGAGGTGTGGCAGCATTGTTTACATCTTGATGAACTTTTTAGATTAAGCCTTTAAGAGCCCAGTTAGCTAAGATTGTAACCATTTGAGAGATTTTCAAGGAGTTTGCCTCATAAAGAGTTGGCTGGAATACAGAGGGATTCTTTTAAATTTATGGATGAGGACTGTTACAGATTTTTGCTGGTGAGATTAGCATTTGAGGAACCTGCTTTATGTTAATTGGAGAGCTCCCAAATGGTGACTTCCTTTCCTGTTTCTCTCACCATGTAGCCCATACCCAAGCATGCAGGAAAAGCTGTTTCAGGGTGGTCTGCATTACATAAGGAAACATTTTATTGAAATTCCAGGGGAAACCCTGTAATGCCAGGCAAATCCATTGTAGTAGTGGGAACTGTGAGCGATCCAGAGGTTAGAAATTGAGGATGTAGCCGGGCATGGTGGTGCATGCCTGTAATTCCAGCACTTGGGAGGCTGAGCCTGGAGAATGGCCACAAGTTCGAGGCCAGCCTGGACTATACAGAGAGCTCCTATCTCAAAAAACCAAAAAAAGAAATTGGGGATGTAGCACAGTGTGAAGGTCTTGAATGCAGTCTCCAATACCATACAAAAAAGAATTAAAAAGTGGATTATATTAGATATACTTAAAGGTATAATTGGGACTATAACTGAAGCATGATGTGTGCGCGCACGTGCATGTGTGTGTAATCTTAACTGGCCATTTTGGGGGGAGAGTAGGTAACTGGGCTACATAATAGGGGTATAGGACTGGGGGTGAGAATATGTTCCTAGGGGCCTGTTATCTCATCCCAGCTTCCCCTGGTCCTAGAATTATTGCTGGAATTTTGATACAGCAGTTGCTAAGCACCTGCTCTTTTGTTTCAGGCATTGGGGTTGGACCTTTGGGTTACAGTCACAGGAATCATAGTGTTCAGTCCGATATGGAAGACAAATGTATAGAAATAATTACCATACGGTGTTTTCATAAATAGTGTACAAGGTTCAGAGGATTCTGAAACATGATTTTAGTTTGTGTCCCTATTTCGTACCTGAAGCAGCTGAGGCTTAGGGGGGTAAGAGGCAGGTTTAATATCCAAAGAAATAGAAAGTAGGTTTTCTGCTGCTGACTGGTCCTTAATTTGCTTTACCACCCTTAAAACATCACCATCCTTGTAGGACTTACCTAATTTCTGCTTCGAAAAGCCCACTTCTTCCATAATACACCCTTGACACACACAGTCTCTCTTTCTCTATCTCTCTCTCCTATATCATTTAACCGTCTTTTCCTTGTATTTCTTTTTATGGACCTTACTTCCTCTCTTCTATCTTCAGCGTGATGAGACAAGTTGGCTTTAGTCTTCTGCCAGTTTATTTCACACCCTTAGCAAGATCTGATTAAGTTGTAAATGTTTATGAAGCCCGAGACTCCAAGTTGGGTTGGTACCCTTGTGCCCCATTGTGAAACACTTCTGTCTACATCAATAAAAATTTGTACCTCTCAGGCCACTTGTACTTCTGGAATTGAGTTTACGAGAATTTGGAAACAGCCCTGACGTCCGCAGGCAAAGAGGCTGCTTAGTAGCTGGGCGTGGGAGGTGGGCCGAGGCGGGGCTGCGCAGAGGCGCTGCGCAACCGGCTCTGTTGCCGGAACTAGTCCTAGGCGCGCCCGAACGGGCACAGCCCCGCCCCGCCCCCGCGGGGTGGAAACAAAGGGGGCTTGTGGACCCCAGCCGAAGTGGAAAGGGGCGGAGCGCTCAGGCTGTCTCTCTTGCTGAGCACCCTAGGTTTGTGCTGGTGGGGAGGGCGACCCGAACTCAGACGTGTTAGGTCCCCGTGCTCGCGCGTCTTGCGGCCTAGCAGCGAGGGCGCGTTGCTTGCGCGCGCAGCCGAAGGCAGTGCGCCGGCGCGCAGTGAGCCCGCGTCCACGAGCGCCGAGGCCCGGTGCTGCGGGGAGGGACCCCTCGAGCGGTTGTGGGTCCGTCTCGCGGTTGGGGCGCGAATAGGATGGTGTCTCTGAGTCGTTAGCCGACTTTCTCAGTTCTGGGCTTGTAGCCATCGTTTCCTGGCGCGGCCCGTGTGATGGTGCCGGGAGGAAGGAAGCGCCGTGACAGTGCCTCAGTCGGAGCCCGGGTTCCGGGGTTGAGGAGGCCCGGGAGCGGAGGAGCTGGTGATCTAGCGGATCTAGCCGCTGGCTGAGCAAGTGGTCACAATAGGAGGCGGTGGCCCAGCGGGGAGCTGCGGGAGCAGCCCCGCAGGGCGGAGCCTCCCTTCGCAGGTACTGGCTGCTGCGGCCGTTGGCTCCCATGCGAGGGCGGGACGGGCGGTTGGGAACTTGCGGGTCGCGCCCGCCTGCGGGTCGGGCATAGATCTGGCCCGGCAGTCTCCTCGCTCTTTGTTCACAGGGCAGCAGCGAGGAGGTGCGGCCTCGGGCAGCGGGAGAGCCAACCCGTCGCCTGGCAGATGGCCCAGCCTTCTTGCTCCTTCCCTCTTTGCCGAGGCGCAGGTGAAATGATGTCACCCAAGAGAACGCAAAACCGGGGCTAAAGGGTCCTCTTGTGGATTTCTCCCCCTTCTCCCCCAGCTTTCTGGACAGGCTGTGTTTTGTTCTCAGGCAGTGGAAGTTTTTTCGGGAGTGAAGAGAGGGGTCGGTTTTTTGAAAAGGGAGTTTTTTAGGTTATTGAGGACCAAAGAGAATAATTTTGTTTTTATGCATTTAGTTTGTAAGTGTAGGTGCTTTTCTTTGTTTGAAAAATGTTGTTATTTAGTAAAAGTTGGATATGTTAACTTTTGTACCGTAAGTAGAAGGGAATGTTAAATGTAGCCTTTGCTGCATCCTATGAATTGCTACTTCATCTTTATTAAACGGTGGGCATAACATGAAAATTTAAATGTATTCAGTGCTCATATAGTCTTTTTTGCCTTAAAATTCTAAGCCTTTTGGATCCCGTTTGGTCCTGATTGCAGGTACTATTGTTGTAAGCACATTTATCGTAAGTTTCTTTAAATAGCAAGCAGTCCATGTATGTGGGATTTTTTAAAAATCCGGTTTTATTTGTTTGTTTTTTTTTTTGTTTTTTGTCTTTCTGAAACAGGGTCTCACTATGCAGTTCATGCTGGCCTTGAGCTCACTTTGTAGCCCAGGCTGGTCTCGAACTTGCAACGATCCTTGTGCCTCAGCCTCCCAAATGCTGGGATTATAGGTGTGTGTCACCACGCCCGGCAAAAGATGCAATTTCTAACTTGAATTTTACAGAAAATTGTGTCAGGTATCTCTTTCCTTTGTATGAAATACAAAGATGTATTTCATCTTTTGAAATACTACTAGTAGTAAGTCTATTCATTGTAAAGGTCTACTTTTAAAGTTGATTTTTAATTTTCTGTAAAACTTACTCCTAAAAAATTGGAGGCCTTAGAGATTGTAATTAAGTTTTGCCAAAGACTGACCATGTGGAGCCTCTGAGCCTCCTTTGTAAAGTGGGACATAATTATATTTTAATAACCTATGCTCCCTCCACCTCTGATATCCTCTGTGATTCGAAAAGGTAGTTTCTCTATTTGTTAAAATTTATATGTGTATTTTTTTAAGCTAACAATTGGATCATTAATGTGGGTAGGTTAAGTATTGAGAATTTTCTCTACTAGAACAACCTGATTTTTGAAGAATAATAAACAGGATGTTGTAGTCAGAAATAACTGAATCTGTTAGTATCATAATGTATGGACTGTAGGATGTAAATTTGTCTGTCTCTGCTGACCCACTGAATCAGTTAACTTACTTACCCAGCCAGGCTTTTCTATTTGTGCTCATTTTGTACTCTTTCTTGGCTAAGAGGAAACTGGGAGTGAGAAATCTGAAGATAAAAATCTCTGAAATGATTAGGAACTTTGATTATTGCTCAGGATTATTTGTGTTCTACTTCTGTTTTATTTCACTTGCTTTCACTGTTTTGGTGCTGCCTCTAGGCCATTATTATTTTTTTAAAAAAATCATTTTGCTGGGAAAGTAGTTCTTGAATGAATTTTCATTGTTCAGTGGTGTATAGCTCTACTTATTTTCTGGTAGTTTCCCCATTTAAAAAAAAAAGACATCAGTATGGTAGCAGGTTTTGGTTCTCTTCTACTCTGATTAGCTCATAGCTTGCTTTTCTTTTTCTCTACAGAGAGAACAAATTGATTGTAAACCTGCATTTTGGACCATTTAGTTAGTTCTGGTCTAGTTTATTCATCAGCAAATGTTAACTACCTAACATGACACAGTTTACCTAGGAATAAACCCCAAGTGCTTGAGCTCTGCAGTAAATTAATGAGAAAGAAATTTGGAGAAAACAGATGAAGAGGTGTCACATACACAGTCTCATTTTTAACAGACATTGACATCTTTTCATGTTATTTAGTTGATTAGGTCTCACTTGCCTTGTTAACATTTCAAAAATTTTCCTTTAGAGAAATTGTGACAATTGTATAAAGGTAGTAGAATGACTTTATCTCTTTTATCACATCTTTCAGTTATGTGGCTTTTGTATGTTTAAGTTGTTGAATCTTAGGAAAGATTATAGCAGTCCAGTGTTTGGATCTCAGGGGTCCAGAATCAGGTTCTTGACCTGTTGTGGTTTGGTTTTTGTTCTGTTTTGTTTTCAATCATAAGCATATACAAAGTTGATCAGAGTTTTTTTTAAAGCAACTTTACCAGGCATGGTGGTGCATGCCTGTAATTCTAGCACTTGGAGGCTGAGGCAGGAGGATTGTTTCGAGTTCGAAGCCAGCCTGGACTACATAGGAAGACTCAAAAAAATGAAAAGCAACTTTATTGAGTGATAAATTACGTACCATAAAATTTGAGGATTCAAAAATTTTTGCTAAATTTACAGGGTTGTGCAGCCATACCACTGTTCAATTTTGTAACATTTCTGTCATCCCCCAAAGATTCTTGTGCCCATGCAGGCCTAACTTTTACATGGCTTCAGGAGGTACATACAACTGCTTCCAAAGCCCTCTTCCTAACTCTGCACTAGCAAAATCCTCTTGGCGAACTCTGCTTCCAGAAAACAAAAGGTAAAGAAACACATTTGTCTTCAGCACAGTGAAGCTGCCTACTCTCCCCAAACGCAAGGCAGCATTGAGGTGTAGGTTTATTCTCAGAATAGAGGAGTGGAGAATCTACCAGCAAGCACACGTACTGTAAATATCTCTCATTTTCTTGCCGGAGAAGGGATGTTATGGTCTTAATGCGGTGGGCAATCACTGACTTTTGAGTGGTCATATGCATGTGAGCAAATCAGATCATTCCTGTTCTCTTGATGGAAGCTTTTGGCCTGTCTCATTCTAAACAGCTTCATAAGAAACTTGAAACATAAACTACAAAGACAGGCTTATTCTATCATTCGATTAGTTTGAAAGGTTATCCTTTCAACACATAGTCGAGTGCCTGCTATATGCTGCAGATTCTTCTAGATAAGACAGTGTAGTGAACATTTGACAAACTTTAGAGGACTTAAAGTTTTCCTTCCCAATCTTCTAAAATTTTATCTCAAATTAACAAGGTTTCATGTGTTAACCTCAGTTTGACTGTGGCTTTTACATAATTTTGTCCCTTTTTCCTTAATAGCATATGTATTTTTGTTGCTACTTTTTAATGGCTATGTAATAGTTAACAAAAGTGGGCATGCCTTAATTTTATTTAGTGAATACTTACTAAACATTGAGGTTATGTCTAGTTTTTTTTTTTTAATTGCTGCTATTGTGAATATATTTGGTCATATTGCTTTCCTCTTAGTTTGGAGTATAACCTGAGAATTTATCAGATTGAAGATTATTGGTCCAAAATAATAAGTATGCCTTTTCAATTGTTAATAAAATCTACCTAATTGCATTCTAAGACATTAGTATTTGCCACCCCCCCCCACCATGTTGTGACTGTTGTAGAGAAAGGTGTTTAGATCTTTGAGCAACTTTTATTTTATAAAAAGTATGTTATTACTATTAGCCTAGAGGCAGTGTACCTGCAAATTCTGTACCTCACCTTTATGAGGAAAACATAAATGAATAAGAAAAACTATGAAGTAATTTAGAATGAACAAGTTCTGGACAGTGTCTCCTCTATTCTGTTATTTTTAGCACAATAACTGGTAATAATTATAACATTCTCTAAGAAGAAGAAGGTTAAGTTGATTATATTATGGTTACCAAAACAGAAAGGCTATATTAACAAATATCCTAAAATAGTAAAGTATTGGTGCTTAAAAGGTTAAACTGTTTTCTGTAAACATAAGTCTTAGGAAAGTGGATTTTTTTTTCCATTTATGCTGGATGAACTAAATAACTTTAAAAATGAGAAGTTCTGAGAGTTGCACATTTAATTCTCTCTTAAGAATGTTTCCATGACAGGACTTCGCAAGTACAGATTACATCCTGAGAGTAGGCTGAAGTTTCCAAATCTTTGTAGTGCTTTGTAATGTGCAACCGTTGCCAGTCTAGAAGAAAAATAAAGTTGTAGCAGCCTTCAGGTATAGACTATATGCCTGTATTTTTAACTGAAAATTGCATTGTATTTTTGAGAGAAAATTTAATGAAGTGGTGTCTAAAATAATTTATAAAGAAACACGTATTATTTTTAAATAATTTAAAATAGTTTTAAATGTGTGTTGCGGAATAATTAGTAGTTACTAAACTAGATTATAAAGAGTAATACTACTTTAAAATAATTTGTCAGGTGGTTTAGTGAATTAAATATGAACCTTAGCCTCTGATAAACTTGGGTTCAAATTATGGTTCTGATCTTTCTAAGGTGTGTGACTTTAATCAAGTCAAGTTAAACGTGGTGTGTGAAATGTAAAAATCAGATAGCCCAGCCCAGTTCATTTCTTGACATGATGTTAGCTGTTACTAGAGTGAAGTTTTAAAACCTGTACTGTGAAGTAAAAATGTCTTAATTTATAGTTTTTATAATTCTGAAAAAATTTATCATGAGATTGGGACAGTAATTTTTACCCTGTCTTTCTGTCTGTTTCTCTCTCTCTCTCTCTCTACACACACACACACACACACACACACACACACACACACACACTTACTATATATATATCTTAGTTACTTTTCTCTTGTTGCTGAAACAAATACCAACACCCAAAGTTAAAAGTTAAAAGTTTATTTTGATCTGTTTGGGGAGGTTTCAGTCAGTACTCAACTGGCTCCAAGGCAGGGTGGCATGGTGGATGGCCATTGAAGAGGAAAAACAGTTCATGGCAGGCAGCAGGTAGCCAAGCAAGCAAATAAGGGGGAAGACAAGCTTCTTTCTGTCCCTTGCATTGTATCCAGGCTACTGGAATTAGGGCTGTAATCACCCACCCTTAACCTTCACATTTTACCAAGAGTCAGCCACTTCTGAAAAAGCCCCACCTAGGACTATGTGAGACTTTGGAGTGACATCTAGACCTAAGCCATAACAATATACGTGCATACATACATATATTGTGTTCATTTTGTGCTGTATACAGTATAACAAATTACCACAAATTTAAAATACAAAATCTGTTCTCTCACAGTTTCCATATATCAGGAATTCTGGTATGAATTAGCTAGCTGCTAAGCCCTCTGCTCAGTGTCTTACTTGGTTGGAGCTGTGAATTCATCAAAGACCTAAGTGTTCTTCTCCAAGCCCACTGCTTGTTGGTAGAAAGTGGTTCTTATGATTATAGGGCTTAACCTACTTTCTGGTATGCTGTCACTTGGTAACTCCTCTAGCTCTGGGCCACATAGCCCCCTTGACTTCTCAAAATCTTAGTTTGAAAGGTTGGCAAGAGACCACCTCTTCAGGAACAGTTCAGTCCTCGTCTAAGAGCTTTATCTGGTTAAGTCAGGTCCATCAAGCTTAATCTCCCTATTGATTATATCTGAAGATCTACCACTTTGACGTGTGCTTTAACCTAAAGTCATGAGAATAAAATCTAAATCTCTTCATCATCCTGCCCACACACAAAGAGATTACACAGGGGTTAAATACTGGAGATGAGAATTCCAGAGGACATCCTTACATAAGCAGTCTGCCTACTACTTATACAGAGTCCACTAAAAAAAAAGTATGGACACTTCAGGAAAGGAAAAACTTGTATAAATATTTTAATACTAAATTTATTGAGATATCATGAGATTAATGTAAATTACCTTTGGCCTCTACAGTTACAAGAGATGCTCTGTGGTGGCCATTAGCTTGCAGACATTTGTTAGTGCAGCAAACTACTGCTTGGGTAACCTTGGTCATTGAGATTGCTGCATATGCATCTTCAATTTCTTCTCTAAGGGTTGGCAGTGTAGTGGGTTTTCTGCAATATATGATGTCCTCTAGTCTCCCATCCTCCTTATGAGGGTAACACCATCTGTTGAATGAACATCAGATCTTTTTTCTTTTCCTGAAGTGTGTATGCATATTTTGGGCATACTCTATATATGTACACAAATAAAATGTGATTTTTATCTTGGAGTGGCCTGGTTTTTAAAACCCATTTACCATTTTGTTGCAAACTTTCACTGCAGGATTTGGATATAGCTTTCTTCCACTATATTGTTTCTTCCCTTTGTGTAGACGAATGGAGCTTCCCCCAACTTTTTTTTTTTTTTTGACAAATAGAGCTTGTGACCAAAGAAAGCTATTGTGAGAAGAGAATGTGCTTGAAAATTATTAACTTATAGCCACAGAGGCCAGAATTGCCAGGTTTTTATTGAGAGGACATCTGATCCCTTGAGATCTCTTGTCTCAAGCAGCTATTTGTGGTAGGAGTTTGTAAGATTGGCTATGATTATTGAAGCCAAAGGGCCTTATTAAAATTGACTACAAAAGTTACTGGGCAAATTAAAAACATAAGAAGGTTGCAGAAAGATTATTAAACTTACATAAAGAAGCATACCATTTTGAGAAAATTGCTGTAAAGTTGTTAAAAGCATTACTTAGATTGAGAAGTGAGGAATGTCAAATGCACCTCTTTGTATGAAATCCTACTCTTACCCTTAGATCCACTCAGGGCTTCTTCCTATGTGCTAATTTTTGCCTGTGTCATAACATTTAAATATTATACTACATATAATACATATGGAATTGAATCCAAGGGCTATATTCATGCTAGGCAAATATTCTAGCACTGTTACATTCCCAGTCTTATTTTTTTTGGACACAGGGTTTGACCAGTCTGGTTTTTAATCTGCAATTCTTTTGCTTCAGCGTTTTGAGTGGTTGAGATTATAGGAATGAAGGTGGAATCCATCTTTTATCTTTTATCTCTGTCTTTGTCTCTTTCCTTACATAACTCTTGGCTTATGGGAGGCAATCAGTAAATAAATATTCTTTGATTCAAGAGGTATGCTACTTCATAATGCCAAAAAACATTAGCACATTCATGTTTGTAGTATAAAGATAAGTTTTAGCTTACATCCAAAGCATTTTGTGTAAAAACCTAACACATTCTAAAGTTCTGCATTCAAGTGTTTTGCTGTAATTCCTATGGGGATATTTGGAAGTAATTTTATTCTTACCAGTGGGCATAGTTACCTGTTTACCAGACTCGTGGCTAACTAGAAACAGTCATAAAGGGGCTTAAGGAAAGTTATTGCAACTAGGATACTAATACAGTTAGCATTCAACGAGGCGTGGTGGCACATGCCTATAGTTGTAGCACTCTAGGATGCTGAGGTAGGAGGATCACAGGTTTGAACCCATCCTGGGCAATCTGGTGACTTACTGAGATTGTTTCAAAATTTTCAAAAAGGGATGGGGAGATAGCTTAGTGTGGAAACCCTGGTTCAATCCCTGGTACCTCTAAACAGATAAATAGGTTACACTACCTTTTTCTCTGGTTCCTTTTTGACCATCTAGCCATACTGAACATTTTGCAGTTTCCATTTTGTACTACTGTCTCTTGTCAGTTGTCCATCCATAGAATCTAGTGCCTACTGTTATTATTAAAGTACTTATATTGCACAGTGATCTATCTTCCTTCCTTCCTTTTTTTTCTTTTTGGTCTATTGCTTGCCGTCACCCTCAAATGGGCATTTAAAAGACTGAGTGAATGAAAAAGACAATGTAATTATTAAAAACAAGACAGTGTTAAGTCACATGATATTTAGTGTAGAAATAAGTCAGCAGACCTCAGTTCCTAAGGAGAATTTCTCTTTAGCAATGCAGTGGAACAGGTGATAATGCAAGATTTATTTTGTTTTGTGCTGGCGATATGGCCCAGGGCCTCTGCTAGTCCTTTTAGTTTTTTGAGACAGGCTTTTTAAATTGCCCAGTCTCTGGCCTTGAATTTGTAATCCTCCTGCCTCAGCATACAAGGTGCTAGAATTACGGGCATGTGCCACTAGGCCCAGCTATGTGCATGGTTTTTAAAATACTGAATTCATATTCCATGAGCTTAAAAGGGATTAACCCACAATCAAGTGAAACATTTAAAGATGCAGTCGTTTACTTTTGGGCTTATAATCTTGTCCTTTATTTTTTAGGTCACTAAGTTTATATTGAGTAAAGATATCTACCATTAAACATAAGATTGTTATATGCCACATGAAGTGCAGCTGTATGCTACTTATACAGGCTTTACCAAAAATACTGTTATATTTCTCATTTTGCATGACCATTTGGAAGGTTAACTAAAAGTAGAATGAGGAAAAAAATTATTAAATTTAGTTCAGGCATTCTGTCCTTAAGATATGTGATTTTACCACAGGTTTCCTTAATATAAAGTCTCACTTCTAGTATTTCAGAATTAACGCCAATAGAAAAAATATAAGTAGGTATTTGGGAAAAAGAAGGACTTGATATTCTTGAGCTGTACTGTTTTGCCTCAAAACGGTTTTGTAAGAGAGAACCATTACCAACAACAGCCTTTGCCAGCCTTATATTTTGATGCTTACAGTTAATTTTTAATTTCTTTCTAGTCTCTGATATCAGAATCACCAAAAACTAGAAAATCCAGGCTGTCCTTCATAGGCATGATTCTCCGTATTGGTGCGGCTAGCCATGAACTATCCTTTTCTTCTCCCTCTTTTTCCCAGATATCTCCCGAGGCCAATTCAGCACCTCTACCTGGCCATCCTAACAAGGTGATTTGTGAAAGGGTGAGACTTCAGAGCCTGTTCCCTCTCCTCCCAAGTGATCAGAACACTACCGTTCAAGAGGATGCTCACTTCAAAGCTTTCTTCCAGGTTCTTATATATTTACCCTTTCCCTATATAGGGCTAAATGTCGCAGATACATTTGAGGTTGTTTTTAGGAAGGCTTGAAACAATTCTTGATATCTTCTTGTTTTCTATTGTATATGGGAGTAAGTATTCTTAGAGGACATCTTCAGTATAACTTTCAGCCAGCTTTTCTGAAGAATGTTTGTCTTCTCTTGAGCTATTGTTAATTGACCACTTAATATTCTTGTTTTTCTGTCTTTTTGGTCTTAATCACTTGTTGTCCTAATATGTTAAGTCTGTTGGGAAGGTAGAAGATACAGATACATGAAATGCGTATAAAATATCACTACTTGCTTAGTGCCCAGAGTTTTATGATTATACATGTATGTGTTTATGAGAGAAAACATGATTATTTGCCTTTTGTGCCTTTTGGTACCTGAAGGAAAAATAGGATTAATTAAAAAAAATGTAAACAAGAGGTATAAATAGATTAAATCTATCATTAGGTTGTTAATAAGATTATTATTGTTTGCTCACATAAATCATTGGCTACCAGACTTCAATCCATACTTCTAGAGAAACATATTTTTAGTAAAAGAAGTCAGTATTATTACCACAAAAGAAACCCAAATTACAGAATTGCTTTTGGAAGGAAGGTTTGTGGGCTAAGCCGCGTTATTTGTACATATATAAATACGAGATAGTAAGACAGTTGATAATCAAATCTGGGACATTTGACAGCTTATTTTCTCTTTGTGGAGGAGTGACAGGTTGGGGCCAGGAACTACTTTGAAAGGGAAATGCTTGCAACACACTAAATTGGGAATGTGGAACTTCTGGGGGATAGCGATGTAGGTAATCCAAGGCCCTTCAATCTGAGATTCCTTGCTGGAATTCGTGTTGGGTTCATGGCTTTGCATACATATAGTTAAGTCTTTTTGTTTTTAATTCTCACAATAAACTACTCATCTAGTTCTAGATGAGGAAATAGCTTTAAAAAGCTGAGATACCCAGTTGCATTTAGTTATTGGCAAAGCAGAGACTCAAATCCAGCCTTTACCGTATGTTGTTGTCTCTTTTGTATTACCGTTAGATATCAGCAGATATTTATGTAAACACAATGCAGTATGTTGAGACATAGTTATCTGTATTGAATTGAATGGCATATTGACCATTTCGATTACAGCATTGTCTACAATATTTTGATATTTAGTAGATGAGCGATGGCTAAGGAAGAAATTAATAACCTTATTGTTGCCACCAATAAAGGTATTTTACATTTTCTACATTCTCCATATTTTCTATGTACTCTATATTTCCTTTCCTTTCAGGCATTGATTCAACATGAACTTTAAATAGTAGCTGCCAGACTCAGTAGATTTAAACTCATGTTTTGAAAATAAAACAGAGTTAAGAGCCAACTGCATTTGGATCTTTTTTGGTTTGTTTGTTTGCTTGTTGGTTTGGTTTGAATTTTTTGGTGCTGCAGTTGAACCCATGGTGTCACACATGCTACTATCAAGCGTACACTATCTGCCCCCTAGCTTCTGCAGAAAAGTGAAGAATACACTATTGTTAAATTTTTATTTATGGTGTTAATTTAGCAAGTCATTCCTTTTTAAATTGAGAAAAAGGCCAAGAGGTACTTTTCTCCCAACCATGACTAGAGGTTTTCTTTGCTTAATTACCGCCCTACCACTCTTTTGCATAAAATAAAGTAGATCTTTCTCACAGTTCTTTGAAATAGTGGTAGCTCAACTAAATTTGATAGCAAAAAAACCTTGGTTACCTTGAAAGGGATAAACCCGCACAGCCATCTCCTGGTCCCACAAAGTTACTCCATTAATGTTTTGTGCTTTCTTATTCTTGGCTTTCTTCTATGCACCTTCCTCTCAACTTGGTCCTTTCCCTTCCCTTTGGAATGAACCTTCTTAAAACACTTACCTGCCTCTTTCATTTTTCTTTTCCCCTTAAAGTGTCATCTTTACTTCCGTATCTTAGATAACAGTTTCTCTTTCTTATGAGAATATCATTTCCCCTGCCTTCTCTATTGATAAATAAATTACTGATTTTTTCCCCTTCCTGCTGCAATCATGAGATTAAATGTATGGCTCGTGATTATAGAGGAGAAAGACTTGTTCTTTTCCTGGATCCTTACTGTTTCTGACCATCAGTGTTCTTACTGAACAAAAAGCTCATCCTATTTTGAGTTCTTTTATGTTTTTCCTATTATTTACCAGTTTTGTTACTATCCTTGTCTTTAGTTAAAATCTTATTTCTGTTTTATTTGCTTTTTTTATATTGTAGTACTCCTAGACTTTCAGTTGTAGGAAAATGCTGGTGTTTCTTTTAAATTTTGTATGCTTTATTTCCTAAAATTATGAAATATTTTGTATATGCAAGTTATAAAGTATAAAACAGATGCAACAGTTTAAGAAACTGTTACCAGTATTTTTGAAATCCCTATATGGCATTACACTTTATATCCACTTGCTGTCTCATTTCTGCACCTAAGGTAATACCTGTGTTTCATTTAGTATCCCTTTGTATAGTTTTACCACATACAATATCCATTTATCACTATACTGTTTAATTTTGCTTATTTCTTCATATAAATGGTATCATACTTTGTGTACTTTTTGAGATCCACCCACATTATTGCATGTGGCTGTGCAGTTGGTTCATTTTACTACAGTTCATTAGATAAATATACTGTAGTTTTTGACTGACATTGTTTCTGATGCATTTTTGGTATTTAATGAAATGATGGCTTTGTATATTAAATGCTCTCAGAAGTAGAGATATAAGCATATTTTCATCTCTGTGAAAAATATTTAAAATTAGAATCTAAATGCTTACTACAGTGTTTATTTCTGGGTTTGAGACAAGGTCAGGCTGGCCTTGTACTTACTATGTAGCCAGGCTGGCCTTGAACTCATTAAACTCATTGCCGACTCCTGCCTCAGCCTCTCAAATGCATGCACCACCATGCCCAGCTAATTCTTAAATTAAGACCTAATTA
This sequence comes from Cuniculus paca, assembly GCA_004365215.1. Classification (NCBI taxonomy): domain Eukaryota; kingdom Metazoa; phylum Chordata; class Mammalia; order Rodentia; family Cuniculidae; genus Cuniculus; species Cuniculus paca. The sequence continues at coordinate 2,493 of RJWT010017395.1, read as the reverse complement.
ACGTAGAATAAAAGTCACCCTTTTAGTGAGTTTTGACAAACACATACAGATATGGAGCTAATTCAGTAATTGTGGTTAAAGATAATATGCTTTCATAAGATAAGTACATTGTGGGGAACTTTGCCTTTCATGTCTGGGTCAACTATTGATTTCAGAGATGTTTGTGGTATCTTAATGACCGCTGACATGATGACTTTACATTTGTAAATTTGCTAAAGTTAACTGATTAAAATTTTTGAAGATTTATATACATAGAGAAAAACACTTGATTCCCCCAAGGACAAGACTATTGTAAAAATGCAGCTGTATAGGCTTAATAAATATTCTTACCAAAGAAAAAAATTACCTTATTTAGTTTCTGTTTTTTTCAGACAAGGTCTCACTATGTAGTTCAAGCTGCGTTGAGCTCAGTGTGTATCCCAGGCTGGCCTTGCACTGGCTGCGATCTTCGTGCCTTAGTCTCTGGAGTGCTGAGATTACAGGTGTTGGCCACCATGCCTGGAAAAAAAAATTTTTTTAGAACTTTGCAGTTATCCTTAAATTTAGAAGGAAGATTATTGAAGAAATTAGAAGAAAAAATCATTTCTGAAAATTATAAGGGGAGATAAACCATAATTGACACCAAATTATTTTGTAAATAGCAGCTCTTTGTCAGTGACTTCAAAGTTTGTAAAATCAGTGAATGTTTTTTAGCCCTCATCTTACATAACTAATCGTTTGGATCCTTGAAACTCCCACTGGCTTTAATCACACTAGTATCCCTTCATCAGTTACCCAGCATTAAATGTTGGATTTCCTCAGATCAGTATTAAGCCATCTCGTCACTATGCTGTACTGGGCTACATCAACATATTTTGATGCACAGCGGATACACTGCATATGTAGCACTGATGAATCTGGTATTTCAGGAATTAAGAATATAATGGCTGGAAGTTTCTGTGACCTAGTGATGGAATTTTCTTCATGTCATAGCACAGCGTTTCATTCACGTTTGTGGTAATGCTGTTGTAAACCTAACTGTACTGCCAGTTGTATAAAAGCATCTCACAATTATGTATGGATCATAATACTTGATAATAAGTGATTATGTTACTGATTTAGTCATTTACTATATATACTAATTATTTTATTGTTCTTCTGCTTATAAAAAACAAAGATTCTGTGAAAACATTTTATACCATGGCAGCAGCAGCCTCATATCTTGTGTTTACTGTGTTTCTTGACTGCTTCAGGAGGCTACATTGACCTGTTCCTCTAGGATAATATAAGTACATTCTGTGATGTTTTTACAGTGGTAAAATTACCTGTGAACATAGTTCCATCATTATTTGGTGCATGCTACAGGTTCATTAATCTGTAAACTTTTTATATGCCAAAAACTCCCCAGGGACTGAGGATGTAGCTCAGCAGCACAAGTGCCTGCCTGGCAAGTACAGGGTCATCCTCAGTTTGATTCCTGGTACCAAAAAAAAAAAAACAAAAAACTTCCCAAATGTAAATTTCTAGCCTTTCAACATTGTCTGCCTACAGAACACCTCCATGTGGGTATCTCAAAGGATATCTTGATTCTAAGTTGCTCCAGTATCTTTTTCTCACTGGTCACATTTTATACTTCATATTTTTAATTGTAACTATTAATCTATGTTTACACCTTAAAATATAGTTACAGGTACATGATGAATAGACTCTAGTTCAGTATTCTAATGGAAATAAACACAGTGATTCAAAACAGTACAGTTACTGGAACATGGTACCACATGCCTGTACTGTAGTCCAGCTACCTGGGAAGCTGAGGCAGGAGGATCCCAGGTTCAAACTCAGTATGGCAGCCTAGCAAGGTCCTATCTCAAATTGGAAAGGGTTCGGGTTATAGGTCAGGGTTCCTTGGATTCAGTCCTCAGTGCTGAAAGGAAAAGAAAGGGAGGGAGGGAGATAGATAGTAATTGTAGCATCAAAAATTGGGGAGTCAGGTGTGGTAGCGTATGCCTGTGTAGTGAAACACTGTCTCAAAAAAAAAACTTAGGGAAAATCAAGAACATAACATTACTAATCTGTTCTGGTCAAAAACCAACCATACAGACCTCCCTGTCCCTTAAGAATCAACTTTATTATAGCTTATGTGTTGTGGTAGACTAGTAGTAATAGCCAGTGATAGTGACACAGTTATTTTTACACAATATTGTATCATATTCATCGTGATGGAATTGCAATATTATATTTCACTAGATCCTTTCCAAGCACTCACTGCACATAAAACTTAGTTTCTTTGAACTTTAATGTAAAAACACAAACTTAGATCACACCAAAAAGCAAAATTTTGATTTTGCTTCTGGTTACTCATGATAAGTTTTGAAAACAAAACATTCATTCAGAGCCTCTTTCCTCTCCCATATATGCAAATAAAATGGCAGACACTCTAAGAGGATGTATTGTTTTATCTGGTTGAGAGATTGGATCTTATATATAGTGACATCTTTAGAACTTAGAAGTACC
>RJWT010017394.1:0-19362 GCA_004365215.1 Cuniculus paca | reverse complement strand
ATTTGACTCTCAGGTACTGCTATAAGAACTTCTCATGTATTATCTCATTAACTCTTCCCAAAACCCTATAAAAGATTTCAGAGAGCAGGAAACAAATCTAAGTTAAGATAGTGGGCCAAGGTGCAGAGGCGGCTAAGATTGGAACCCAGGCAGTAATGCTCCAAAGTCCATCCTCTTTTATTTTTTAAATTAACATAATGACTACAATACATAACTGAGCCCACACAATTATATGTACTCTAGTAAGCATACACTAGAATGCACTCATTATATTACGTGTGACATAAAAAAAGGCAAATGTTTAAATTTTAAAAATTTAATTACAGTGAAAGACATATTTGCTAATAACTCCCCTCAAAATACTCCCCCCTTGCTTTGAACATACTTTTCCCAACATTCTTGCCACTTTCTGAAGCAGTTCTCGAAGTCTTCTTTCATAAAGTCCTATTTCATAAATTCAAACCTTAATGATTTTTCAGCACAGATCACAGAACCACCATAGAATTCATATTCTTAATAACTTCACTTACACTGGACTTCAAGAATGTTAAGTCACCTGGGAAACTGTAAAACTCAGACTCCCACGTTCTACACATGGAGACTGATTCACTAGGTTAGAGGGGTAAGGTCCAGGGAAACTATTTTCTGAAGAGTGATTCTGATAATCTATTGATTATGAATCTATTCTCCCAAGTGATTCTGATCAACTGGATTTGGTAATCCCTGTGATACACAGTTTTCAAATGTGCCAAGATGTCAGACAACTTAGAAATCACAACACCCTGTGGAAGACCTTGAAACATACATTTAAAACAAACGTTAAAATGGTAACTACGGGCCAAGGATTTAGCTCAGCAGCACAAGAGCCTGCCTGGCAAGCTCGAGGTCGTGAGTTCAATCTCTGGTACCAAGAAAGAAAAAAAGAAAAAGATAACTAAATCAGGTACTACCTTTTTAGCAGACATCAAAAATTTAAACAGATTTATGGCAATTTAGTGGAATTCCACTTGCAACCAAGGTGGAATAACTGGTAGGACTTTTATCCTTCCTTCTGCAACAACCAAAAAACTATCTACCTATCTATCCACCTATCAAACAATATTTTTCAAGATACTGTAAGTCAGCCAACAAAGTACAGTGAGCCCTTACGAGATGGAAAACAAATGAGGTAAATCTCTGATTGTCTCAGATTACTGCCTTGAACAAGCCCAACAAGGTAAAATATACCATGCTGGCATCTAATGAAAACTCACCAGGCATCCAGAAAATATGACTCATAATCCAGAAAATAGGATTCATAATGAGGATATAAATTAGAATCAGCAGAAAGAACACTGCTGTTCCATGTGTTCAAAAAGTTAGTTATGGAAGATTCAAAGATGATCAAAACTAGATGGACATGGTAGTATATGCTTATAATCCCAGCATTTAGGAGGCTGAGGCAAGAAGACTGCTTTGAGTTTGAGGCCAGTCTGTGCTAAGTAGTAAGTTTAGTTCAAGGTCAGCCTTGAATACATGGTGATACCGTCTGCAAAACAAAACAGAACTAAATTTCTAGATGTTAAAGACTACACCATGAGATAGAAAATGCACTAAATGGGATTAACAACAGATTAAATACTGCAGAAAAAAAGACTAGTGAACTTGAAGATATAACTACAGAAAGTATCAAAATGAAACAGGACAGGAGGTGGGAGGATCAAAAGCAAAACAAAACAGAGCATCACTGACCTGTGGGACAACTTCACGGCGATGAACGTATTGGTAATTACAATCTCCAAACAAGGAAGGGAAGATAGAAAAAAAAAATATTTGAAAGAAGTAATTATCAAAAACCTTCTAAATTTGATAAAAGCTATGAATGCAGAGGCCCAAAAGTTCAATTCCAAAAGAAACAAGGAAAAAAGACATATACACAAATTGCTCAAACCTAGTGACAAAGGTAACATCTTAAAAGCAGTCATATACACGCAAAAAATTACATTAAGAGGATCAAAGATTAGAATGACTACAGATTTCTAGTCAGAAACAAGGCAGATGAGAAGCCAGCACAGCAACACCTCTTAACTACTGAAAGAAAAAAATGACAACCAAGAATTCTCTTTCTAGAGAGTATTTCAAAAATGAAAGCAAAATAAAAGATTTTTCAGACATTACATACATTGAAAGAACTTATCACCACCAGACCTGTGCTACAAGAAATATTAAAAGAAGTTATTCAGACAAAAAGAAAACGATGCCAGGTGGAAATGTGGATCTACAAAAGGAGACTACATTGACTAAATAAAAGATGCCTAATGATCATCTCAATAGATACAGATGGCTTCACTGGAAAATTCTAAACATTTAAAGAATTAACACCAATTCTATGGATCTTCCAGAGAAAAGAAAAAAAAGGAAATAACTGCCAATGCATTTTATGACCAATTTTACCCTCATTCCCAAACCAGCTGAAAATAATAACATCCCACCCCCACAAAACACACACATATACACACACATAGAATACAGGTATACACTATAAACCAATGTTTCTTACATATACATACAAAATTCCTTAAGAAAATTTTTAGCAAATAGAATTCAACAATGTTGGCCATGACCGTGTGGGATTTATACTAGGGATGCCAGGTTGGGTCAATATTTGAACATCAATCAATATAATCTATCATATTAATAGACTAAAGAAGAATAAAAGAAGTAACATGAATTGATTCATAAAAACTATCTGCCAAATCCCACACATATTCATGAAAAAAATGCAGAAAGCCAAAAACAAGGAGGATTGTCCTCAACTTGACATTGGACATCCATAAAAAAGCTTATGGTTAGCCAGGCCTGGTGGCACATGCCTGTAATCCCAGCACTTGGGAGGCTGAGACAGGAGGATCACTGTGAGTTCGAGACCAGCCTGGGCTACAAAGTGAGCCCAAGGTCAGTCTGAATGGTATAGTGAGACCCTGTCTCAAAAGACAAGGCTGGGGATTTAGCTCAGTGGCCTACGTGCCTGCCTGGCAAGCTCAAGGTCATGAGTTCAATCCCTGGTGCCACAAAAAAAAAAGTTTATGTTTAATATATGTACTTACTGGCAAAAGATTGAATACATTCCCTCTAAGACTGGGAACAGGACAAGGTAAATAAACGCTCTTCTAAGGTGAAGGGGGATGAAAGAAGGGGAAAAAAGTGAATGGATTTAAAAGGAAGAAATAAAATTATCTCTGTTAGCCAGGCGTGGTGACTCACACCTGTAATTCCAGCGCTCAGGAGGCTGAGGCAGGAGGATTACTGGGAGTTCAAGGCCAGCCTGGGCTGCACAGTGAGTCCAAGGCCAGCCTGAATTACAAGACCCTGTCTCAAAAAAACAAAACAAAACATGTCTGTATTACAGATAATATGACTACCTATGGAGACTTTGGAATTAAAATTAAGGTTATTTCATTCCCCTTCATCTGTGTGCAATTACTCCATTTCCACCTTGAATTTCTGTTCAACAAAAACTGACTAAACTTGAGCTATTTTGTCCTAAATCATATTTTTTTTTCTGTGACTTGGTGCACATTAGCCAACATTACTCAGTTTTAACAACTCATGGAACACCTGTAGGAACATAGTTTGAGAATTGCTATAAATTCATCCATCACTTAAAAAAAATAAAAATAAGAATTTTCTCACCCACTTATTAAAAAAAAAAAAAAAAAACACTTGACAAGCCAAGTCAATCAGATTTTTCTCTCTTTCAAGAATCCAGAACTGTGTCTCAGAGGTGAAGTCGCTTACCGGCCTGTTCTGGAGTACAGGTCTGTGGGCTCTTTCATCAGCATCACCTGAGACACTTTTATTGAAATAGGAGACTCCCAGATCCCAGGGATTCTGACTCAGAAGGTCTGGGTGAGGCCTAGAAAAAATAAATCCTCCCCTCTGCCCTGATTCTGACATGTAACAAGGCAGGCTTGGGACCCAGTTACTTAAGCAGTCACGCTTTAAACTGACAGGGGATAGGCCATGGGCAAGCAGGAAGAACCCTGAGAAAGGAAAAGAGATGGGAAAAACACCACCACACTCGGTGCTCCTGGGAGAGCAGAAGAACGCAGAGGTTGTAAGGCGCCCAAGAGCGACCCTGCAGCCTCTCTCCCGAAAGTTCAGGGCCAGACTCTCCGTGACTTGCCATGGATGCCACTCAAGAAATTGCTGCCTCATTAGCACGAGTGTATTAACAAACAGGAAAACATGAAAATTTCAGCTATAGTACATCTGCTTACCCACCCAGGTAAATTACAAAATGCCCATTTTTAATTTGGAACATCTATACATTTCATGTAGATCACCTGCTGTACATTTTACTGATAGATGGTACTTTATTAGTCACAGCTACTAAAACCTGTAAGGATGAGAGAAGCTTTTTTAGAATACTTAGTCCAGTCCAGGCCCTCAGGTGCACACAGAGAGCTTTAAGTCCACAGAGAGAATAAAACACCAATTGGTTAAAGTTGTTGCCTGAAGTCAAGCATTTAGGAAATGAGGCAGTTGGGTCCAGAACCCAGGCCAATGAGATCCACACTCCTAACTACTAAGCCAAGCTCAGAATGCCACTGCATCATCTAATAAGTAAGGCAGAAACACAACGCAAATCTCCAACATTTCCCAGGGTTTTCAAACCCTAAAAACAAACAAAAAAAAAGTTATTAACATGACATACAAGACTATTTGTCATTAAGCCTGAGACAGACACTCCTGGCTCATCTGTCCACTACTCCGACTAACACGTGTATTATGGTCAGCTGAGTTTCTCATCAGGCCTCACTCCACTCTATGCCTTCTATATACATTTACCACTGAGCTATTGCAGAAGCCTACATTTAATGCTACTATTTCACTCAAGCTGTTTCACTGTGCTAAGCTTGAATTTGCCACACTATACCCTCACTGTATCCACACAACAGTACTGAGGTGCAGAGTATCTGCAACATTTTACAAAAGTAATTGTCCTGTAGACATTAAAAAGCAAAGAGCAAGGGCTGGGGATTTAGTTCAGTGGTGTAAGAGCCTGCCTGGCAAGCGTGAGATCGTGAGTTTGATCCCTGGTGCCGCCCCTCCCCCCCCCAAAAAACAGCAAATAGCTTGCCCAAAGGCAAAAGTGTCTAGAGTACCAATGTATGAACTCAAACCCAGTCTGTTCTTACTTCAAAGGACGCGTTCTTGATCACAATTTCCTTGTCTAAAATGTGTTCCATTTCCTAACAATGCCCTATTCATTCAAGATGCATCTAGACTAGTGCTTGACAAGTAGTGAAGCACTTAAGAGAGATTTTGCTGAATGAACAAATGCCTCCTCCTCTGGAGGTTTCTCTTACTCCCTTACAAAACTCAGTTGCTCTCTGCACATTATGGCAAGACTTGTTTCAAAGCTCTATTATGAGGCTTCCCAGGTGGCTTGCTATGCTTTTTACTTACATGTACATATTACCCACTAGACTGGCAATCTTGTTTCACTTTATCTCTGTATTTCCAGGCCCCAACAAAAGACCTGGTTTTTAACAAGCACTCCCTAAGTTTGTTAACTGAATGAAATTCCCTGAGGAGGAGGAGAGCCATGAGTAAGGCACTCACGATTCATATTAAAACTTATTTTTTCCTGAAGAAACAAACAACATTCAAAACTGTGATATACTCAAATGTGTATAAATATTCTATAAATATTTCTAGGTTTCAATGATCATCTGAAGCATCTAAATTTAACTCATTCCACACATATTATGAATAGTCTAAATATATACAAGATAATGCCTCGTAAGGAGTTTACAACCAACTCAAGGAGATAAAACATTATAAAATGTAAAGGTAAACAGGCAAAGGAAATCTGTCATAAGGAAATAAATGACTGGATGCCACATAACTGGTAAAGCAAAATATCGCTGATTTGTAAACTGAAGACATCATTCCAAACTACAGCCATGGTCCAGATTATCTGTGGATAGTCTGCCATGAATCTCTTCCTCGTCAGTAGCAAATGAAAGCAACAGACTGTACAGTATGTTTTCCACATAAAGATATTTAATTCAATTGTAAAAACCATTCTTAATCTCACTTCATGTTCCTCCTGCCTTTTTTGGTATAAAAATGTAATTTTTTCAAAAATTATGGTGATAGGAGATAATCACTTTTATGTGGTTCTACAAAATGTATTTAAAAAAGTAAAAAACTTCTTAGTGCTACAAACATTCCAACCATTTGAGAACCAGTGAAGTACAGCACTCAAGAGAGGCATCACGAATTTGGCACTGAGAAGGAAAAGGACCATGTCACAAACAGAATCTGGTGGGTAGAGAGGAGACTGCAAGCAGGGGAAATCGCCTGAGCAAAGCACAGAGGTGGTTGAAGAATGGTACCTAAATCAGCCTGACTGAAATGTGGAAAAACTGTAGCTGCAAATTCCATTCTGGCAACATGCCAGGCTAAGCACACTTCTGATCCTCCATTGAAAACAACTACAAATAATGGATTCTCCCACATTCTCAAATACACTGATGTGCTTGCAAGAAAATAAGGAAGATTCGGAAGACCCAAGTAAGGATAGGAAGCTAGCAAAACATAAAAATTAGCTTTCTTCTTTAGTCACATTGTCCAAATGCAAACTTCATTCTACCAGTCTAATGGCACACAAGGAACACCAGGGAAAACTGAGGTTCGGGTTAATGTGGAGAATGTAAAAGACATCTTCTCCTACCACTTAAATTTAAACTGGAACTACAAAGGTGATCAAGAAAGAAACTTTCTCTCTCTTTCTCTCTCTCTCTGTCACACACACACACACACACACACACACACACACACACCTCAGGAAATGAAATAAAAATCACTGGCTTCCAAATTTGGTGCTGGGAAAAAAAGTAAATATTCCTGCAAGTTCAACCACAAAATAACCCTCGCAGGCTTGCTACTAAATGGTGCAAAAAGAAAAATCTTAACTCAGAAATTTAAGTTTAAATGTTCCCAAACTAAAAGTGGCCACACGACAGAAAGTGCAAATCTTCTCTCAGAAATTTCATTTGCACCTCAGCCTCAAAACTTTTTCTCACAGAAAGTTCCAAGAAATGTGAGCTCACAGGCAAAAATCGGAAAAACCTTTAAAGAAGCAAGACCACAAATAATGGGCTCAGCATTATCAATTGCCTTTTACCCTGTTTAGAAGTCATGTACCATGTTCATTGTTTTGTTGTGATTGACTCTATTTTGTTTTATGTTATTTGGTTGTATTCTTTTCAAAATAAAAATAAATAAATAAAGGGCTCAGAATTAAAGACTAGCAGAATCAGATCTTCAAAGATTTCAGATAGGATAAGAAATAATAACAAGCTTAAAGAAATAAAAAAGAGATTGAGTAATGAATAAGAAACTATAATATGATCAAGCAAAAATTTAAAAGAACAAAACATTTCCCAAAATAAGAATGGGTAACTCAATGAATGGCTTTAAAAGAAGAAGATACAACTAGAGAGAAAAGTAGTGAAATTTTAAAAACTACATAAAATGGCAGTCAGAGAGGAAGTACAAACATAAGTCTAAAAGGTAGACATGGAAAGCATAAGACTAATCAGTATTCCACAATAGAAGGGACCACAACCAAAAGCTAATTTTAGAAAGTTGCTTTTAATGCTGTTTACCTTTCAGGATGCCCACTTTCCCATAGTTTTTAGTCTGCAAATAGCTGAGAATTTTCCAGAACAACAGAACCCACACATTCAAGCAGTCCATAGAAAGATAAATAAAAAGAAATCTAGAAGTTTTAGTTCCAAGTAAAATATAATAGGCAAACTCTACCCTATCTCTCCACAGCCCTAAAATATATCTATAAAACCAGGGCAGAATGCATGGAGTACTGTTTAATGAATCCAGTATAGAAAGAAGACTACAACTTAAAGTACCACTAAACCAGTGCTGAGTTTACCACTGTTTTCTTCCATTATCACTCAGCATGCGTTCAAGGCTAGCCTGAACTTAGCAAGGTAGCTCCAAAACTGAAGTGGGCATAACATAGAGTGAGGGAGTTCCAGGAGTAGCCACATGGTTCAGGCTCAAGGGGAGGGAAAGCAGCAGCATTCTATTCTATTCTATTCTATAGGCACCTAAGGCATCCAGGGAAGGATCTTTTCTCTCCAGAAAAGGTGCAGCCTTAAGAGGAACAGAAAAAACCCCTATTACTCTCTTTTCTTCTATCTTCTCATGGATAGGCCTGCACTACAGATGCAGTCACCAAAGTGCACAGCAGAGCAGGTGAAACAAAGCTCCAACATTCTGATTGGCAGAACAAAAAGGTGAGGGTCAGAGACCTGAGAAGGTGGTAGAGAAAGGAGAGCTCAGGAAAATGACCATATGGGTTGTTTTTGAACACCAGGGCTCAACTCTGAGCCTACTAACAATGTAAGATATACTAGCCCTTGCTCTACATCCTCACCAATACTTAATATTGTTTTTCTTTTTAATTTTCAGCATTCTATTCACAATGCAGGGCCTTTCTCATATTCTTAATTTTCATTTTCCTAATGCCTGATGCTGAGCAGTTTTTTTGTGTGTTTATTTGCCATCAATGTATCTTCTTCAATAACATGTCTTCTCAAATCTTTTGCCCATTCTCTTTACTAATTTGTCTGAGTTACAAGGGTCACACATACATGATAAATGCCATATATACATACATATATGTGTTTTATAGGAAGGCACCAACAGAAATTGAAAGAATTTTTTTTAGAAGTCCAGCTTGTCTTTTCAGCAGGCAAGTTTTAAAGAGGAAAAGGTTTTCATTTGAGAGAGTGCAATTTATTATTCTTTTGTTTGTTCTTTGTGTCCTATGTAAGAGGGTAGATTTGACAGCACCTTATCAATAGACTGAAGGAATAAAATCACATGAGAGGTATCAAACATTAACTCCTAGATTTGTTTCGATAAATGAATAGATGAAGCACCATACCCCAAAATTATCTCCTCAAAGAACACCTATGAGCCACTGTTAAAGCAATACACCTTTTCCTCATTTCCACTTACACTGACCACCCAACAGCTTACCTATGCCTCTAGTTTTCCCCTAGGTTCAAACCTTAAACCTCATTGTACTATATTCTCACACACACACACACACACAAAGCTACTCATAGATCCATCTTTCTAACCCATGTCAATAATTTCCAAATCTTTACCTTCACTTCCTGGTTACAGTGAGAGCCAACATTTACTGACAGCCGCGCTATGTGACAGACATTACGCCCTTCTTATAACTGCCTGCTCCGTATCTGTCCCCAGCCTATCATTAGTTTACACTTACCAAATTCATCCTTCTTGACCTCAAGGATAGTTCTCCTCCTGACATCCATTTCTATGAATGGTGTTTTAACAGCACCAAACTGGAAATGCTAGTATCATCATCACCTTTCACTTTAGCTTCTTTTCGCTTCTCCATATTCAGTTAATTTAATGGTTCTCTAACTCTGCTACTCAAAATGCTGGAGGTTTGGGAGTGAGACTAACACCCAAAAATAGCTTTTTACCAATTTGCATGAAAAATGAGATAATATAATTTTAAGTTTTCTTACCATAAGTTTTTCTTAACCTTTCCTCACTTGCTACTGTCTACTCTGGAATGTATATAAAATAGTATCTGATTTAGGAAGGAATGTAGTTTGAAGCTTAATATATAAATATTTCATAGTATTCCACAGAATACCATGACTTTTAGGTATTCCATCACCTGAACATGTCTAAGCACCACTGAACTAATAATTTGCAACTTATAGTCCTGCTAAATTGTTCATTCCTGTGCAATGTGAAACTTTTCCTGTGAGAAAATCAGACCAAGGTGGTAAAGGTCAGACCAATTTGCCTGAGAAAATATTGAGAAGTGGGCCATCAGGACACTATAAATTTCTTCCTTCTAATTCCAGGCTCTAACTACCTATCCTGTGTCACCAAAGAGAGTAACCAGCTTACAGGTAAAGTAGAAACAACTTTCAACGATGAGTACAAGAATGAATAACTTTCTATTCTAGTCACAACAAGATACCCTAGACTGTATTCTCCAGCTAAACCAGCACATTCTAGATAGTTATTCTCTGCAGATTATCAGCATTTACTCCAGACAGAGCATAACAACATCAACCTAAGAAGAACAATAGAAAGATAAATATTTATAATCCCAAAGGGGATTGCTAAAGCCACATGATTTTGGTAGTAACAGTCAAGTAATACCAAAACAAACATAAATAGGAGAAGTTAAATTTATGATTACTAATCATACTCTCTTAAGAATGAAAGCCAATCAACATCAAACTTCTTCACTGAATTAAACATTTAGTTATTCAGGACCTACTGAGTTCCTACAACGTGCCGCATATGCAAGTTACCCAAGCTTTGGTAGTAAGGCTCACACAATGTCTCACCTTATGAAGCCCAGACTATGAGAAAGAAAATCAAAGAATGGTAACAACTAGGTCTGATGGTCACAGTGCCTCCAAGAACATCAGGAAGGGTCAGGGGTTGCTCGAAAACATTTCTCAGCTACAGTTCTATTTAAACTGAACCCTAAACAATGAGAAGTCAACCAAGAGTGGGGGTTCTCAGAGGTGGGATGTAAGGGGTGTTACAGATGAAGGTAGAGTCTCACTAGCATGGAGGAGAGCACACTCAGAGAGACACAGATCTGGGCTTCAACTCCAGATCCCCCATATATAACCTGTATGCCCCTGAGCAAACAACCTAGTATCACTGACTTTAGTCACATCATTTGTAAAAGGCAATAATAATAATTCTTACCTCATAGGATTATACTGAGGATTAAATAATATAATACACATAAAGTTATGAGCTCTCCATTTGGTAGCTCCACGACCTTGGACAACAGGGAAACCTGTGTCTTTCTCATCTCTAAAATGGAGATCATAAGGGTACCTTCTCCATAGTTATTAATGAGGATATACTGAAAAAGTAACTGGGAAGCATTAATGAAATAACAAATGTGACATACTTAAAATAAGTACTAATATTAGAAAGAGTGCAATCTATGTTAGTCATTATGTTTAAATTAACTGGCAGAACTGAGGTCTCAAAGGGCCTAAGAGCTAAGGGTGTAGTTCAATGGTAGAGTATGTGCTTCATATGTACAAGGTCCTGGGTCAATCCCAGCACCAAATAAGTAAATGAATGAATGAATAAATGAATGATCTGCTGTGTCAAGTTATATACACACATGGAATTTAACCTGGAAAGCACAGGAAGGAAGCTACTGAAGAATTTGAAGTGGTAAATTGACATGATGCTCTTTGGCCCCTGGAAGCCTCACCCTGGATACTGCAGAGACCAGACTGGAGAGAGCCAAGAATGATAGAGCTCCGTCAGGAGGAAGTCCAGCCTCACAGTAGGAGAGGACATCGGCCTGGACCAAGAGGAGGATGGCAGGGAAAGCGACCAATGTACAAGTTAAACGAGATGTTTGTATTAAGATGTGTTCTGTCCCCTGCATCTTACTGATCCTACCCTTCCTTCTGCCCTCTACCTTCCAACTAACAACTCATAAATTTTGTTTAGTTCCCACTACACATTACTTTGGAAACAATCCCCAAACGGTATCTTTACATCGCTTCCATCAGCTTCAGGTCCAAATTTCAACTGCCCCTGAAAGCTCTCCATGGATAGTAACTTCATATTTAATATAAGCCAAATCAGACCAATCACTTTTCCCCCAGAGAACCTCAATTTCCTTATTTTTAATCCTAGCTCTGACATGTGCTCTCAATCACCTAGGATACAAATTTCGAGTCATCATTTATCTGTTGTAAAGACCTTTCTAGTCTTCTGATACTATGTCTTGACAATCCTCACTGATGCCAGGATTCTTGGATTAAAGGGAGTATCATGCAAAGCAAAAGAAAATATGCAAATATCAGGCCTCATTACCTCTATTTTATTACAGCAAATGAATTCATCTTCCACCTTCAGCCATTTTACCCTTATACTCACAGGTCATACATGAATACTGGGTCACACTGGGGACTAAATCCAGGGCCTTCACGTTGAGCAACATCCTCAGCAACCTCCTTTTGTTTTTCAGTCAGGTTCTCACTAAGTCACTAAGTTTCCCAGACTGGACTAGAATTTGTGATCCCCCGACCTCAGGATCCCAGAGTACTGGGACTGCAAACATCTACGCCCACATCCAGCTTGAATTATTTTTAAAATGACTTATTTTACTGACAAGTGTGAGATCCTGAGTTCAATCCCCAGTACCCAAAAAAAAAAAAAAAATTATCTATATTGGGAGCCAGGCCTGGTGGCACATACCTATAATCCCTCTGAGAGGCTGAAAAGGGAGGATTACGAATTCAACCCCAGTCTGGTCAACTTAGTGACTTAGCAAGATCCCATCCAAAATAAAAAATAAATAAATAAAAATTTTAAAAAATTAAAGTGGGCTGAGGATGTAGCTCAGTGAGAAGATGCTAGATTCAATCAGTATGGTACAGGGGAAAAAACATTATATTAGTTATAATAATTACACACAGAATGTAGCTAGAGTCAAGAACTCTACTGGAAAATACTATAGAACTCTTAATTTCTACTGTGTGCTGTTAGTTCAAAATATGACCATATAAAGCAGTGAGAAAATGAAATTTTACCTCATTAGTGAAAATATCTGCTAGTCACTAGGAATTTAGGAAAAATGAACACGAACCAGTTCTTTAGATACAGATCTGAAAAGGGATTGTGACCATCACCCACAGGCTCAAAAAACAGTACCCATGGCAACCCATTTATCCACCCATGGAAAACAAAATCCACACAGAACTCTGCTTGTGCAAGGGCATTTGAATAAGAGACCTGTTAAGAATAATGCACATGAAAAGAAGTATCATCTCTGGCTGGAGATACAGCTCAGGTGCATAAGCTCCTGTCTGGCAAGTGCAAGGTCATGAGTTCAACCCCTGGTACCAAAAAAAAAAAAAAAAAGGTATCATCTCTTGGAAGACTGTAACTTTGAAAAAAAATTGAGAAATGTGATTTAAAAACTGGTATCCTTAAATACAACAGAAACAACACGGCCACCATAAAACAAGGACAGAAAGCTACAGGAGAGAGGAAAGAAGAGGAAAACAAAGAAGAGTTTTTTTTAATAAAAGAGCCCAGCCCAACTTTGATACCAAAATCTGACATGGACATTACAAGAAAAGGAAAATTATAGCCAAAATCTCCTCCATATATAGGTGCAAACATAAGATAAACAAAATATCATTAAATTAAATATAGCAATATTCAAAAAAGAAAATAATATGACCACATGGGTTTATCATAGGAATGCAAGGTTGATTTAATATTTGAAAAAAAAAACCCATTATATTTACAGAGGAAAAATGAAAAACAATATAAACATCTCAAGAAGTACAGAAAAAGAATTTGATAAAATTCAACATAGGAATGGACAGGAACTTTTCAACCTGATCGCAAAATTTAAATTATAAAACAAGATGTCAAAAAGAAAAAAAGTACAGTCATGACCTTAAATTAGGGAAGGAATTCTTAAATAGCACACTTATCAAAAAAAAAAAAAAGCCAAAGATTGACAAATTAAACTTAAGAACTTCTGGCAATCAAAAGTCACCATTAACTAGGAAGCAAGATGTACATGGGTAAAGGTTTATAATATATGTCTGACAAAGTACTCATATTTGGTTATATAAAAGTTGTCTGCCAAATAGTTAAAAAAGGACAACACAGTTAAATGTAAGGGAAGACCAAAACAGCACTTCGCAAAAGAGCTATATAAATGGCCAACAAGCAAGGTGTTCAACATCATTAGTCAACAGATTAAAACCACAGTAAGCTGCTAATAAATCCCAATAATGGCTAGTATATCTAAAAAGAAAAGAACAGTATGAAACGCTGGATATAAACATGTGGAGTCGTAACGTACAGCTGATGGGACATAAACTGACACTGTGGAAAACTGTCAACATCCACTAAAGCTAAACACAGTTACAAATTCCAAAAAAACTATTCCAATCCTGAGTATAAACCTAACCAAAAGGTACACTTCTGTTAACTGTGTATAAGGACAATCATAGCAACTTTATTCATAATACCCACCAATGGGAACCCACCTAAATGCCTACGAATAATAGAGGAAAAATAAATTGTGGTACATTAGTATAATGAAGCCTGACATAGCAATGAAAAAAAGAACATACAACCATATGCAACATAGATAAATTGTAGAGACAGAATGTTGACCAAAAAGAAACCTGACACTTGACTACAAGATTCTGTATGAAATTTAATAATAGGCAAAATTGTTAAAGAAACAAATCAAAATAGTGATTATTTCTCAATAGGCATTGACTGGAACAGTTTGAAGAGCCTTACGATGTACTAAAGATATCCTACAACTTGCTCTGGGTGGTGAGGGGTATATAACTATTAGAAATGTGTCAAGTGGCATGCTTAAAACCTGTGCATAAATCAGCTGTGGCACATGCCTGTGTCCCCAGCACTATGGGAGGATGAGGTAGGAAGATTACAAGTTCAAGCCCAACCTGGGCAACTTGAGCAAATTAGTGAGATCCTATCTCAAAACTTAAAAAAAAAATTTTTTTTTTCTTTTAAATAACTGGAGAGGGGGCCAGGGGTTTAGCTCAATGGCACAAGCGCCTGCCTGGCAAGCGCGAGGTCGTGAGTTCAATCCCTGGTACCGAAAATAAATAAATAAATAACTGGAGAGGTAGGTGAGTGTGAAACTCCTGATCCAGTACCACTTAATTAAATCTTGCATGTTGCTATATAAATAAATAAAACTGTAAAAATGCAACTTTGAAAAATATATCACAGCAAAGTTGGAGCTAAAGAGTTGGCAACTTGAAAACAAGTAATTCAGACCCAAAAAACACTGTAACAAAAGACTGCTTTCACTAGCCAAAGTCCAAGAAAAAGGCAGCCAACAAGACAGAAGACTTGAAAAGTGACTGCTAAGCGTCACAGAAAAACCTGAAAGAACAAGCAGAAAGCCTAGATTTCCAGCCTGCCAGCAGGCACCCTATCTATCCCACTCCTACGGGGCGGTGTTACAAAGCAGGGTAGGAGCTGGACTTTCATCATCCCCAAGGGGCAGTAATGAAGGCACTCCCTCCCCGACATGGTTTCCGTGGAGACTCTGGGGAGCCTAGACTTCCATCCTTCCCAGGCAGATACTGGGTCCCCTACCCTTCTGTACTGGAAGGGTGTCAAGGAGGCCTTGTGGAGCTGGAGGTCTTTCTTCACCTCCAAGACCACTCCCCCTCCACTCTATGGTGTCAGCTGAGGCCATGGTGGGAGCAGTAAGAATCCATTATCCCACCTCGTCACAGATTCCCGGGAGGCATCTGTGAAGGCACCTAGAGCCAGAACTCCCACCCCACCCTGTAGCAAAATGGAATCCCCTATCTTGATGTGGACAGAGGCTGAGGAGGGAACCTGGACATAAAACCCCACCCTGGCAATAACAAGCCAGAGCATAGCCCTCTAGAGCAGTGTCAGAGGAAGCTGGTTAAAGACAGGAGAAAAGTATCTTCAGAGTTCAATGGGAAATGCTGTCAAAAAACTAACATTCTATGCCCACACAAGCCATCAATCAAGGCTGAAAAAGAAGATAGTCCTAAGTCATGTTCATGAACTCAAAGTTTTCTTTTTAGGCACCATTTCTGCAGGTCCACTGTTGTGGTTGTCTCCCATGAGAACTTGAATATATATTTCAGTAAACAAATTAAAATGATAACCCAGGGAGCAGGAAATAATGAAATCGACCCAGGGAATTGGTGAAAGGACATTCTAGGAATGTAATACAGCTGATTTTATGGAGGGGAACAGGAAGGTGGGAGGGAACCATGCCCGGATGGGGCGGAGGCCTGGCTAGAACAGCAAGTATGATTTTAAGTTTGGAAAAAAATTAAGGATATAACCAAATCCAGATATGATTCCTTCTTTCCCAGTCTCAGGCCCGTTCTACACGGTAGGTAGCATTGTCAATGTGCCCAAGTCCAAGAATCACGCCAAATATAACCTGCTCCTTAGTGGCACAGAAATGGCATTGACAGTGCCGGATCATGAACATATCTTTTAGGTGGGAGAACCTAAGTTCCTAAAGCCCAAACCAAGGCCCAGGCCCAGACCCAGGTTCCAGCTCCAAAAGGTGTCCAGGTTCCCACTATGGCTGCAAAGCAGAGGATTCTATTTGTCAATATGAGAACAGAAATACCTGTACGATACCTTAGGGTGCTCCCTCTACAAGGTTGGTGTTTACCTTTGTTATTTTGCACAAATCCAATTCTTTCAAAATCCAGATACGGGGCTAGGAATGCGGCTCAGTGGTAGTGCCCTTGCCTTGCATGCACAAGGCCCTGCGTTCGACTCCCAGCACAAACAAAACAAAACAAAACAAAACAAAAATTTGAATGCTAGTAAGAAAAAGTTCATAGGGCTATGATGTTAATTAAGGACATTCTCCTTTCAAATGGGAACACAATTCTATTCTAGCACCCGATCTAGCCTAGTCGAATTAAATACATATATATACACATATATCCTATCATTAGAGTTAACCTAAGGATAATTCATGCAAGACAGTTGTGGTCACAGATCAAAATGTAAATGACCACATAAAAGTATAGTTTAAAGAAGGTAAACAAGATAGCTAGAGTAACATGCTCCCTTAAAAAGTGTGCAGTCAAAAAACCCTGTTGAAAACTAACAGAACAAAACAATAAAAAGTTTAAGTTGGAGAACAATCATTAAAAGAATTAAAATAATACAAACATATAAGACCAAGAAGCAAGCCCTCCCTGCAAATTGGCGCCAAGTGCGGGCCACTGGGGGGACAGCCAGATGCCAGCCCCTTCCAGCAAGCGCAGGTTGGGAAACAAGAGCCACCCCACACACCTCCCCCCACCCCACCATAAGCAACCAGTGATCCAGAGAAACACAGGTTACAATGATAGCTATTGAGGTAAAATACAACTTAATGCTTGTAGTGTTTAGTGTTTCACTGACTTCGAAGGTCTAAAGCCAGTAGTCTGATCATCTATTCAGAGGATAACAACACACAATATAGCATCTATGGGGGACCTCCTTCCAAAGGTGGTAGCCATTGTTAATTCCCAATTATCTTGTTTTGAAGTCCTGTATCATTTTCATTGTTTTGTTGGATTGGGTTTTATTCTGTTTTGTTTGGTTTTGGTTTTGGTTTTGGGGATCAAACTCACAACCTCGCACTTACCAGGCAGGCACTAATCCCTGCCCCCTAAACAGAGGCTTTCAGCAAAGCAGCAAATAGCTGGGTTTTTGTGTTTGTTTGTTTGTTTTCCTGTTTTTCTTTAGTACTGGGAATTGAACTCACAATCTTGCACTTACCAGGCAAGCACTTGAACCACTGAGCTAAATCCCCAGCCCCTATTCTGTTTTGTTTTGTTTGATTTTGTTATGTCTGATGGCATGGGCAGCTATTTCAAAGACAGCAAGATATATTATGATAGCCATTTTGGATTTACTATTATCTTGTTTTGAAGTCCTTTACTGCATTCATTGTTTTGTTTTTATTGGTCTATTCTCTGTTTTGTTTGAATTTTACTATGACTGAAGGTATCTGCAGCTACTTTAAAGACAACAGGCATTATGATAGCTATTGATTTTGTATTGTTTTGAAGTCTTGTGTCACTTACAATGGTTTGTTTTGATTGGTTTTACTGGGTTTTATTTTGCTTGGTTTTATCCTCTTTAAAATAAAACAAAAAAGTGACTGCTTGGCAAATGCAAGGTCCTGAGTTTGATCCCCAGTACAAAAAAATGAAAAATAAGCTGGGTGGGGTGGCTCACGCCTGTAATCCCAGCACTCAGGAGGCTGAGACAGGAGACTCATTGTGAGTTCGACACCAGCCTGGGCTACAAAGTGAGCTCAAGGCCAGCCTGAATGGCATATCAAGACCCTCCTGTCTCAAAAAGACAAGGGCCAGAGATTTGGCTCAATGGCCTAAACGCTTCCTGGCAAGCATGAGGTCATGAGTTCAATTCTTGGTGCCACAAAAAAAAAAAAAAAACTCAAAATTTAAATTTAAATTTAAATTTTAAAAAAAATACATAAAATATTGGCCCGACACTAAGGATTGTGATACTTTAGTGCTTTCCTGGGACGTCCAAGGCTCTGAGTTTCCCCAAGGAAGGGCCGGGGGAAGACACCACGAGGCAAAGAGATGAGAGAAGTGCTATAAAGGTATGCAATTTCATTCCAGGTAATCAACAGATAACATGTAAAATAAGCTAACACAGAGAGAGTTATCTAGGGTTGTGGGTGAATCACCAAAAGAAATAAAAATAGGGTCAGTTAAAAGAGTTTGTCTCCAAAGACCAGGACTGGGGAAGAAAAGGGTAGAGGATTGCTGCCATTCATCACAAGTTCTTACAAGTTATTTGCTTTGTTACCATGTATAACTTCAATTAAAACCAAGTTTAAAGTTTAACAAATACACTTTTGATGAAGCTGTGAGGCGACAATCTCAAGTGAGAATATGAACTGGCACAATTCCTAGGGTAGGGAATTTGCCAGTATTTAGCAACATTACATATAAAATGACTCTTTGACCCAGCGATCCTTAGGATTGCTAGACTCCTACCATTGGTATAATGGTAAAAATACAAAAAAGCACACACACAAGATTATTCATTACTGTAATAATAATTTATAATAATAAAATACTGGAAGCAACCTAAATACATGAGTGGTTGAATAAAGTATGGCCTATTTATCCAAAGGAGAACTAATCTATCCTACAGAAAAATGAAGATGATGCCTATATACTGCCAGAAATGATTTCTTTACAGGACTTATCATAAAATGAGAAAAGTCAGGGGGAAAAAAGTACACAAAGAATGCTACCATTTACCTGAAGGTCTGACAAAAGGAGGTTGTACAACTATACTAAGTTTTTGCCTGTTGTTTTTAGTCGAAGGGCAAGTGAAAATCTAAAAACAAACTACTTACCTATGGAGGAAGGAAAGGATAGGATGGTGGGCAGGGACGCAGGTTAGATTTTAGTTAGGTGTGGTGGCACTCGGCAAGGCTGAGGCAGGAGGACCACAAGTGACTTAGTGAGATCTTCTCTCAAAATGTAAAAAAAAAAGGGAGGGGGGGGCAGAGGGAGTACGGATGCATAGGGATGTAGCTCATTGAAAAAAGACCCCGAGTTCAATTCCAGTACTAGGGGAAAAAAAACTTAAGATTTTTATGAATATACCTGCTTTGTATATTTGGCTTTGGAAAAATATAAATATTTTATGTAATTACAGAACAAAATTAATTACTTT